>JBBPTV010000287.1:0-28724 GCA_038094275.1 Tubosaeta brunneosetosa | reverse complement strand
CTTCCTTATTCCTCTGTTAATATACCTTGGTTACTCACTGTGGACATCAGTCCTAGCTCCCAGAAGCCCCTTGAGTCGACCCAACAAGTGGCTAGTCCGCTTCCTCAATCCTCAGCTCTTAACAGAATGGCAGCCATAAAGGCACATGACAATGTGGGTGTGTGCTGCTATGCAGGCTCTCTTGTGCTTAAAGCAGCAAAGAGGCGGACATGCAGTGAGTGCAACACTGTGTCTGTCCTGTGCACGAAGTGTTACAATCTTTTTTCTTTCATTCTTCTTCTTCCTCACTCTCATACACTTTACTCATCTCTTCCTTTAGTTCCTTCTCTTCTTGTCGTTGATTATGACTTCCTCTTGAGACTATCAACACTTCTTTCAGTATCTCAAACTGTTGTCTCGTCCTCTCACCTTTCTCCTTCCAATGACTTCCTCATGTTGTCATTTCCTTTCCAAGGTAGATGACTCAACTCTATAGCTCCTTCTTTTGTCTTGTCTTATCTTGCTCTCTCATTGGACAATTGGCTCCGCAGCTGTCTCTCTTACGATGGCAATGTTTCCCCTTGTTCCATAGTATTCCATAGCGTTCCATTCTCTCATGGTTGGAACAGTTAAATACCTGATCGCCTGTACCATAGTTTCTCACTCTGAATCTACAATCTTCGTCATACTCATTCTCAGTCCTCAAGCGATTCTCGAGACCCATGTGTTCCCTCGGCGTCAACCTCTGTTCTCTGTCCTTGGTTCGCACTTAGCTTGCTAGGAGAGACACTGTGGTACCTCTTTGTGAGTGTCCGCTTCTCTTGGGTTAGGTCGAACACTCTCTTGAGTACGCTTCACGTTACAAAAGATTCAGAGTCTCCTTTAGCCCCTCCTACTACAGAGCAGGGCCCCATCCCATCATTGCCCACCATCGTGCTACTCATCATGCCCAAGGGCAACCCTCGGACGACAACCAGTCGTCACCATCAAACTCCCCAAGACCTAGCGACTCTGGAAGGATCTCAGGACCTTCATCCACTGTAAACCCTCGGTTTAACCCTCTAACCATTGTCCCTATAACCTCATCTCAAAGGGCCTTCTTTAGCACTCGCACATCGACTCTTCTGATGAAGAGGAACCCACTTTAACCCCCCTTGGCTCTTCTATCCAAGTATCTCCCAATCCCTCGCCCCCTTGTGTCCTTACACCTCCTGTAGCGACTGTTCACCCACAGACCTCGACCCTAGTCTTCCCATCGCAACCTCCCATAGCAACCATGTCTGGATCTGTTGGAGCCGGAACTGGAGCCGCCCCTGCACCTGCACCTCCCCCTCCTCAACCTGGAGCTGCCCCTGCCCTTGTCCCTGGCCCACCTGCATCCCGAGCTGAATTCAAAGCTGCTCTCCCAGCTGATTTCTCTGGAGAACCTGCTGATGCCATCTGATGGATGAAAGCGATGAAAGCGTATTTCACTATTAACGCCCATCTGTACAACACTGACCCAGTTTGCATCCTGACCACCCTGAACAAGTTAAGTAAGGGTAGAAGCATGCCTTTCTCTGACAAATAGTACGACATCATGTCTAACAATGCCCTCCCTGCCAACCAAAAGATGTTCGACATCTTCAAGAACGATTTCACCTCCATGTTCTATCCCTTCGATCTTTGCACCACTGCTCATCAGGAACTCTCTAACCTGGAGTAGAAGAACTTTAAAACCGCCAAGGATGACAGTTTTCAACAGTACATCACAGACTCTCCTGAATCTTGCCTCTTGCGCACAGATTACCGACGAATCAACCCTCATTGACCACCTAGCTCGAGGACTGGATCGTTGTATCACCACCATGATCTTGTTGATGACCGCTGTCCCGCCACCTCCCAAGAATGGATTGCCAGAGCCAAGACGTTCCATACCCAGATCGGACGTATTGATGCCTTAAGGAAAGGAAGTCATGCCTCCACTCTCGTCTCCGCCAAAGACCCAAACACCATGGATGTTGATGCTGTCCAAATCAAAAAGCTTACTCCTATTGAACGCGCCAAATGCATCAGGGAAAATCTCTGTTTCCGTTGTCACAAGAAGGGCCATAGCACCAACCAGTGCAAAGGTAGAGGCACTAAATCCGCACCTCCTCATCCCCAGAACATCCAAGCCATTGAAAATCCTACTGTTTCCAACCCCGTTTCCAAAGCTCCCAAGCCCACCTCTGCCTATGACGCCTATGTAAACCAACTTCGTACCTCCGGGAAGGATGAAAACGAAATCCTTCAAGTCTTGAAGATGTGTTTTGACAAAGATGATGACAAGGAAATTTCCGATGAAAAGCTTGCCAGTCTTACTGTCCAGGATTTTTGAATAGGGAGGATGTATCGACATCTTCTCTCCCCGATGTACTTGTAGGACTATCCAATGAAAGAACTCTTCGTTTACCCATTCGCCTACAAGTCGGATCAAAAATCGTTAAAACTGTTGCTCTTGTTGATTGTGGAGCAACCTGTAACTTTATCGACCCCAGCCTTGTCCCTGCTCTTCATATGGGGATTAGATCCCTCCCAAAACCTCTTATGGCTTACAATGTAGATGGCTTACCTAACAAGAAAGGAGCTATCAAATACAAGATCTGAACCACCGCCCAAATCTCCTTGTTCAACGATCAACTTGATCTCATGGTCATCGCCCTTGGCAAACAACAAATTATCTTAGGTATGCCCTGGCTTAAACAATAGAATCCTACCATCAATTGGATTCATTGTATGGTAAGTATCGACCAAGAGACACCATTCTGGGACGCTGTGGTACCTCTTCATAAGAGTCCGCCCCAGAATGAGATCAACAAAGTAACCCTTTCAACCCAACTGGCCCAACAAGTGGCCAAACAAGAACATGAAATCCCATCCTGGTGCCAAGACTATAAAGACGTGTTTTCTGAGAAAACCTTTGCCACCCTGCCTCCCCACCAACCCTACGATCACACCATTGAACTTAAACCCATGTTTGTCCCGAAAATTGCCAAAGTCTACTCGTTAAACCCTGCTGAGAAAGAGGCATGTCATCTCTTTGTCAAAGAACATTTGAAAACCGGTCGCATTGTTCTGTCCAAGTCCCCACAAGCATCCCCTTTCTTCTTTGTTCCTAAGAAAGATGGTTCTCTTTGCCCCTGCCAAGACTATAGTTACCTCAATTCATTCACCATCCGAAACGTGTATCCCCTTCCCCTCATCTCCGATCTCATCGATGACATGAAGGATTCTACCGTATTTACCAAGTTTGACATACGCTGGGGATACAATAACATTCGGATTTGTGAGGAGGACCAATGGAAAGCGGTGTTCATCACCCTGCTTGGACTTTTCGAACCTACAGTGATGTTCTTCTGTTTCAACAATGCTCCACCCATGTTCCAAGCCTTCATGAACCATATCTTCACAGATATGCTCGTGGAATGATGGTTGAAAATCTACATGGATGATCTTGGCATTCACATGAAAGACAACATTGAACTCCACCATAAACGAACACGTCAAGTCTTACAATGACTCAGAGAACATGGCCTTTCACTCAAGATTTCCAAATGCTCCTTCGACACCCCCCAGATGGAATACCTCGGCATGATCATTGGTCAAGAACACCTCGAGATGGACCCTGTCAAACTCACTGCTATCAAAGACTGGAAGCCTCCCACATCCATCAAAGGAATTCGCAGTTTCCTCGGTTTCGCTAACTTCTATCGGAAATTCATTCCCAACTTCTCTAACATTGTCACTCCCCTTGTCCTACTCACTCGCAAAAACGAACCCTGGTTATGGACTTCCCTCCAAGAAACTGCATTCTGTATGCTCATCACCCAGTTCTGCTCTGCCCCAGTCCTCACTCTCCCTGACACATCTCGTCCTTTCTCCATCATGACTGATGCCTCCTTGATCACCTCTGGAGCTGTCCTCCTCCAAGCTGATGTCAACGGTGACCTCCACCCCTGCACCTACTTCTCAAAGACTTTTTCCCCTGCCAAACACAACTACAACATCTATGACCACAAACTCTTGGCCGTCATCCTTGCTCTAGAGGAGTGGCGACAATACCTCCTTGGAACCTCACACCCTGTCACAGTCATCACAGATCACAAGAACCTTTCCTTGGTCAAAGACCCTCGCAAACTCGTCATCAAGCCCACTGGTCCCTCTTCCTCCTCGACTTTGACCTCATCTGGAAAGTAACCCCTGGAACCCAAATGGGCCCGGCTGATGCCCTTTCCTAGAAAGACTCCATCAACACCTCCTCTGACAATGCCGACACATCTATCCTCCCAGACCCTGTCATCATCAATGCCCTCGACCTTAAACTCCTTGACTACATCCGCTCCTTGTCCTCATCCAATCCCTTGGTCCTTCATGCGATCAAAGCCATAGAAGAAGCAATGCCTTTATTCCCTCATTCCTCACTCCAAGACTGGTCATTCAATAATGGTCACCTCTTTTACAAAGGTCGTTTGTATCTCTCACCATCGTCTTGCTCCACGCTCCTCCACAGCATTCACTCATCTCCCACCACTGGCCATGCTGGTCAGTTCCATATGAAAGCCATCCTCGAACGCAACTTTTGGTGGCCTGGACTTGGTACTTTCATGAAAAACTTTGTCGCTGGCTGCACTATATGTCAGCAATCCAAGGTCAATACTCATCCCACTGTCATTCCTCTCAACCCGATCCCATTGTCATCATCCTTGCCTTTCCAACAGATCTCTGTCGATCTTATCATGGATCTATTATGGTCATGGTCGACCATGGCCTTATGAAGGGGGTAATTTTCATCCCTTGTAACAAAACCATTGATGCAGCAGGAATTGCCAAACTTTTCTTCGATAACGTATTCAAACGCTTCGGCCTTTATGATTCCATCATCTCGGATCATGGCCCACAGTTCACCTCTGCATTTGCCCTAGAACTCGCCCGGCTCCTCCAATATGACATTCGACTCTCCACTACATACCACCCCCAGACTGATGGCCAAACTGAACAAACAAACCAGGAACTTGAGACCTACCTTCATATCTTCTGCGCCAACAATCCTCACTCCTGGTCGGAATTCCTCACTACTGCTGAATTCCAGCACAACTCCGTCCCCCATAGTTCCACTAAGTCATCTCCATTCTCCCTCCTCCTTGGATACGAACCCTGATCATTCCCTGCCCTGGACAAAACATTCATTCCCGCTCTGTCTGACAGATTGATTGCCCTGTCCAAGGCACAAGAAGAAGCCCTCGCAGCACATGACTCCACTCGCATGGCAATGACTTGCCACTCCACCCACTCATTCTCCCCCTGGAAAGTTGGAGACAAAGTATGGCTAGAAGCCACCAACCTTCACATCCCATATCCCTCTAGAAAACTCGCTCCCAAACGACATGGACCTTTCAAGATCTCTCAAATCATTTCTCCCCTTGTCTATCGCCTTCGACTACCTCCCTCCTGGAAAATCCACAACACATTCCACACTTCCCTTCTATCCCCGTTCAAACAAACCGAAGCGCATGGCCCCTCATTCTCCGAACCACCCCCTGACATAATTGATGACAAAGAAGAATTTGAAGTGGAAGCTATCCTTTCACACAAAGGCCACCCTGGCAATTATCAGTACCTGACCACATGGAAGGGATACTCCCGGTCCAAAGCCACCTGGGAACCTGAAGAAAATCTTCATCAGACTCCCAAAATTCTCTCTCCATATAAACATTCTCATTCCTTGAGATAGATCCGACATGTTCTTTCCTCTCTCAATGTTACATCTGTTCTTCTTCACCCTCCAACCATGTCTTATCTTCACCGCTCTTGCTCTCCTACTCGTCCTATTCTTTTCACTTTACTGGTCCTGTGATTGTTCCTTCTTTAAACAAAATCATTCTCCCTCACACATTTAGTTCTTTTCTCTGCGATAACCACCCATCCACATTCAGCTCGAATCAGTGAAAGTCATAGTGTGCTGCTGTGCACCGCTACCTAGTACCTGATCCTCTGGCAGCGCGCTCTCCCCAGTTCCCCTTCTTCCCCATCATGGATTCATTTGAAACCATCTTGAATGCTGCCACTCCTGGTTGGGATACATTGGACTTCCCTGACGATGTCATCTCAGTAGACGAGCCATTCTCTGCCCACTGACTCTCCTCCCCTCCTGCAGGCTATCATGATCGTCTATTCTGTCTTTTAGCCGATCCATCTGTCGCTTACTCCCTAGATTATTATCTGGATGTCGATTCCCCTTTGCATGCTCTGTGCCAAATCCTTCACCATTTTCGACTTTTGTTGATCACATAACCCACTGGCTGGGGACAAACTTCTACAATCGACACCCAATACCTGGATGCAGCCAATATCAATGCCCTTGTCATCCTTGCTCATCATCTCAATCTTGGAGAGTTCCTGGAGGATATTCGTCACTACTTGGAGCAATTATCTCAGTTGTCTATGCCTTTCACCCATCACCGCCCTATCCCACCACATCACAAGAAACCCAAACGTCATCGCAATGTCCATCCCTCTCATCAACGCTCTCCATCCCCCATGGACCATGGGGATAGTCTCTTCATCCCTGAGGTGTTCAAAAACAACACTGGGTCCCCCCTTGCTACAGATCTTTAGTCTTCATAGGCACTTTGACGGTACGAAGGAGGTAATGTTACAATCTTTTTTCTTTCATTCTTCTTCTTCCTCACTCTCATACACTTTACTCATCTCTTCCTTTAGTTCCTTCTCTTCTCATCACTGATTACGACTTCCTCTTGAGACTATCAACACTTCTTTCGGTATCTTGAACTGTTGTCTCATCCTCTCACCTTTCTCCTTCCAATGACTTCCTCGTGTTGTCATTTCCTTTCCAAGGTAGATGACTTGACTCTACAGTTCCTTCTTTTGTCTTGTCTTATCTTGCTCTCTTATTGGACAATTGGCTCCACAGCTGTCTCTCTCATGATGGCAATGTTTCCCCTTGTTCCATAGTATTCCATAGCATTCCATTCTCTCATGGTTGGAATGGTTAAATACCTGATCGCCTGTACCATAGTTCCTTACTCTGAATCTATGATCTTCATCATACTCATTCTCAGTCCTCAAGCGATTCTTGAGACCTGTGTGCTCTCTCATCATCAACCTCTGTTCTCTGTCCTTAGTTTGCACTTAGCTTGCTAGAAGAGACACTGTGGTACCTCTTTGTGAGCGTCCACCTCTCTTGGGTTAGGTCAAACACTCTCTTGAGTATGCTTCACGTTACACAAAGCAGCAAGGACTGACTAGGCAGAGCTGACCTGCAGCAAGTTTGGATGCAGCCATTGAAGGCACTTCCTCACTGTGCTGATCAGGGCTCATAACCTGTTGAGCAGAGCATTACACAAAGGGTGAGGACTGAAGTGACTCACTTAGTGTTGGGCTTGCTGTTGCAGTGAGCAGGCACACGGATGTAAGAGGTAAAGACTCTATTTGAACTCAGATGACTGAGTTCATATTGTATACTACAAGATCGTATTATGTAATACTACCTAATATGTTGAACTCAATGTTCAACAGGCCCCCTCATCCTTGCTCCCAAGCCATGAACCACATGAAGCAGGCATTTGCACTCACCCATCAGACCTATACCCCTCCACTGAGGAGACAGCATTGTCCCAATTCCCAAGCCCTCAGTGGGCGGGCAGTTGTGGCCCTGTGGCCATGACTGTCTTGCCATGCATCCAGTGCTCCCTGGTGCTGCTTGAGCAGGAGACACATGGTACCTGCATTAGGATTGGACAGAAGGAGATGGAAGGGAAGGGGATGGCAAAGAGCTATCCCTGCCAGGTGCAAAACTACCGCACATGGTTTGAGCAGAAGCAGGAGCAGCTCACTGCAAGCGATTCATCACATGCAGTGCTGCCAGTGTTCCCTGTCACCACTGCCAAAGTGGCGGTGTTTCTGCACCATGAGTCCACCTGCTAGAAGGTGCATCATGCACATGCCATTCTTTCAGCACATGAATGCTCACCAGGCTGTCCCCCTCACAGCTCAAATGTGGAAGTAGGTCTGAGACAATTGAGGGCTCCTTGCTCAGCAAGTCACACATTGCACAAGTCATCAATGTGCTGGAGAATCATCAGCTCAACCATGAGCACAAGCATTCAAGGGACCATAAGACCAGGGTGAGCCTCCGAAAGGACATGCACATCTGGGCATTTGAGTCTGCCTTGAAGCACAACGAGCCAAGCAGGATCAAGAGATCACAGGCTGTCAAGGCTGCTGGGACCACATGTTACCATTCTTTTCCTTTTCTCTATTCCAGACACACTTCTCTCATCATTCCCTTTAGTTCCACCTTTTCTCCTTGATTCCATCAACTTCCCCTTGAGGCTGCCAACATTTTCTTTGGGTGGTAACTCCAATCCTTGTCTCTCAGACTTACTCCTTCATCTGAGCAGCTCCTTGGACTATTTTCTTGTCATCTCGCCTTTCTTCTCCTGATGTATCACCCTCTTGATCATTTCTATTTTAAGGCAGATGACTTGACTCTAGTCCCTTCATTTATTCCCTTTATCTTTGATCTCTTATTGGACAATTAGCTCCATAGTTGTCTCTCTCACGACAGTGATGTATCCCCACATTCCATAGTATTCCATAGCGTTCCATTCTCTCATGGTTGGAACTCTTTTATACCTGATCATGTGTATAGTAGTTCCTCACTCTGAATCTATGTTGTCTTACATTTGATTCTCCATCCTCGAGTGATTCTCAAGTCCTAGTCCCTTCCTTGACATTGATTCTCAAGTCCTTCAACTTTCCAGTCAATACTCAGTCTATGATTCCAATTGTATCCCTTGTCCTCATCCCAGGAATCTCTTCATCGTCTTCAACGCATTTCCTTGTCATTGTTCTTCAACCTTTATCCTCAATTCGCACTTAGCTAGCTAAGAGAGACACTGTGGTACCTCTTCATGAGTGTCTGCCTCTCTGGAGTTAAGTCAAATGCCCTCTTGAGCATACAAGCGTTACAAAAGATTCAGAGTTTCCTTCAGCCCCTCCTGTTATGGAGTAGGGCCTACCCCATCCTCCATCTTTCCTAATCACAGTCAAAGCCCCTCATCATGCCCTTGGGCAATCATTGGACAACCGACTGTCATTATCACTGTCACTGTCTTCCCTATTGTACTCATCGAACAATTGATTATCATTATCATTGCCACCCACTGAACTCATTGGACAACCAATTGTCATCACCCTGGTCACAGCTCCCCATCACACTCATCAGATGACCGATCATCATCATCACAGTCATAGTCTTCGTCATAGTCACTGACCCTAGGATCTAACCACCCTAGATTGACCATCAGACAGCTGATTGCTGTCATCATTGTCCTAGCCACTACTCCATCATCCTAGTCATAGTCACCACGATCTAGCGACGCTAGATCAGGAAGGATCTCCAGACCTTCATCCCTAGCAAACCTTTAGTTGACCACTCGTCCCAGAACCCCAGTAACACTGTCCCCGTGTCGTCCAGCCAATGATGAAACACTCCGGCTTCTGGTATTCCCCAGCAGCTTGTCATCACCTCGACCTCAGTCACTAATCCTCATAGTAACCATGGATGTCACCTATTTCAAACTTAAGAAACTCTCCCCTGATGAACACATCAAATGCATCAAACTTGGTCTTTGCTTCTGCTGTCACCAAGAAGGCCACAATGCCATTGAGTGCTCAGGCACTAAACCTTCATCCCCTCACCCACAGAATACCAGACCTGCTGAAACCCTAGCTAACCTTGACCTTGTCCCCAAAACTTCCAAGCCCACTGGCGTTTTAAATATATACTTTGATAAACTTTGCAACTCTGGAGTGGATAAGACCACAATCCTCAAAGTCCTGAAAACTTATTATGGGATGTCCACAATTCCAAAGCCCACCTCTGCCCTTGACATTTACCTAGACAAACTTTGCACTTCTAGAAAGGACCTAACCAAAGGCCTTCGAGTCTTGAAAGCCCACTATAAACCAACCAAAGAACCCTCCAATGAGGAACTTGCCAACCTTGCTGTCCAAGACCTTTTGACAGAGAAAGACGCACTCCCACCTTCTTCTCCCTATGTACTTACTGGATTACCTAACCAAAGAACTCTTTGTCTCCCAATTCAACTACAAGTCAGACCCAAAGTCATTTAAACTGTTGCTCTCATGGACTGCAGAGCGACCAGTAATTTCATTGACCCTAGCCTTGTCCCCACCCTTCATATGGGAATCAAATGTCTCCCGAAACCCCTCATGGCCTACAACGTGGATGGTTCCCCTAACAAAAAGGAAGCTATCAAGTACAAGATCCAAGCTAACGCTCGAACCTCCTCCTTTGACCACCAACTCAATCTCATGGTTGTCATCCTCAGCAAGCAACAAATCATTCTAGGTATGCCCTGGCTGAAACAATGGAACCCTACCATCAATTGGATCCATGGTATGGTAAGTATCAATCTAGAAACTGCATTCCAGGATGCTATGGTACCTCTTCATGAGAGTCTGCCCCGGAATGAGATCAACAAAGTAATCCTCTTGACCCAGTTGGCCCAACAAGCAGTCAAACAAGAACATGAAATCCCCATCTGGTGCCAAGATTACAAAGACATGTTCTCTGAGAAAACCTTCGCCACCCTGCCTTCCTACTGACCCTACAATCATACCATTGAACTCAAATCTACCTTCATCCTGAAAATCGCTAAAGTCTACTCATTAAACCCCACTGAGAAGGAGGCATGTCACCTCTTTGTCGAAGAACATCTGAAAACTGGTCACATTGTTCCATCCAAGTCCCCACAAGCCTCCCCTTTCTTCTTTGTCCCAAAGAAAGACAGTTCTCTTTGTCCCTCTCAAGACTATTGCTACCTCAATTTGTTCACCATCTGAAATGCATATCCTCTTCCTCTCATCTCTGATCTCATCGATGACATGAAGGAGTTGACTATATTCACCAAGTTCAACATACATTGGGAATACAACAACATTTGAATCCATGAAGAGGACCAATGGAAAGTGGCATTCATCACCCCACTAGGACTTTTCAAACCCATGGTAATGTTCTTCAGCTTCAACAATGCTTCACCCACATTCCAAGCCTTCATGAACCATATCTTTGCAAATATGCTTGTGGAACATTGGTTGAAAATCTATATGAACAACTTAGGCATTCACACTAAAGATGACATGGAACTCCATCATGATCGCACATGTCGAGTCTTACAACAACTCAGGGAACACAGTCTTTCACTCAAAATCTCCAAATGCTCCTTCAACACCCCTCAGATGGAATACCTTGGCATGATCATCAGTCAAGGATGGCTTGAGATGGACCCTGTCAAACTTGCTGCCATCAAAGACTGGAAACCTCCCACATCTGTCAAAGGCATTCACAGTTTCCTTGGTTTTGCCAACTTCTATTGGAAGTTCATCCCCAACTTTTCCAACATCATCGCTCCCCTCGTCCTACTCACCTGCAAAAATGAACCCCATCAGCAAACCCCTACTTTTCACACAGTCATTACAGCACTGACAGAATATCACAGCATGTCACAGTGTGACATGGCAACTGAGCCATAGTGTCACACTATTACAGCATGGCCACAGCATGTCACAGTGTGACATAGCAACTGAGCCACAGTGTGATAGTGTTACAGCAGGGCCACAGCAATATCACATGGTCACATCATGTCACACAGGCACTGGCTGACAAGTGCTACAGAGATTGACAACGCTACATCTGTAACTAGGGTAGATAGTCTAATAAAATTAAGTAATAGCTTCCTAATGCATGTGGACTTAGAGAAATCTCGCACAAACAGATCATGTGATTAATGTTCAAATTCTGTTTCAATTACAAATCACACCTTGCTACTACACACCCACTGTCCCAGCCCTCGGCCTCATTGCACACCTGACCACACCCCTACTCTCTTGGTGCTGTTGCCTCCCAGCTGTGCGCTCTACTCACATACCCACCAATGCTATGGCTACCATCACAACCACTGTACTGCGACAACACACCATGACAACGAGTGGCTGAAGTGTGTGAGGGCGAGAATGGTGGAGGCACAACAGGTACACACACCGCCATCACTACATGATGAAGGTGATGCACTAACACACTGTAGCCCATGACAACGATGACATGGCATCTGCTACCACCAAGACGGCGATCCAACAGCACATGGTATGCCCATCACCCACTAGAGCATGGTGCACCCACCACCCACCACCCACAGGACGATGAGGGGGCGAGGGAGTGCAACGGCACACCTGCCACCCACCAGGATGACATGTGAGAAGCCTGATCTCACATGGCACCACCATCACCCACAGAGTGGTGAGGGGGACGGGGGAGTGCAACAGCGCACCTGTTACCCACCAAGACAACATACAGGGGGCGCAAACCCACATGGCACCACCATCACCCACAAGATGATGAGGAGGGTGGGGTAGCACAACGGTGCATGCACCACCTGCCAGGACGACATGCGGGAGGCACAACCGCACATGGTACATTCTCCCCCACCCACAGGCCCACCAGGACAAGACATGGGGGGCACAACAGCACACTGCACCACCCACCAGATGACGAGGGAGGTAGAGAGAGCGCAATGGTGTATCTACCACCTGCCAGGATGACATGCAGGGGATGCAACTGCACATGGTACATCCCCCACCCACAGGATGACAAGGAGGGCAGGGGAGCACAACAGTGCACCTACCACCCACCAAGATGATGTGTGAGGGGCAAAACGACATGTGCACTATGTGCACCACCCACCAGATGACAAGGGCAACGCAACGGCACATCCACCACCCGCCAGGATGATGTGCAGGAGGCACAACTGCACACGGTACATCCCCCACCCACAGGACAATGAGGAGCACAGGGGAGTGCCATGGTGCACCTACCACACACCAGGATGACACACAGGGGCCACAATAGCACACGTACTATGTGCACCACCCACCAGACAATGAGGGGGGTAGGGGCAGCACAACAGCACACCCTCCACCTACCAGACAGCACAAGGAGGGCACAGCCATGCACAGTACCACCACCACATGGCGTGCATGAGCATAACCATGTATGGTGCACCCACCACCCACAGCATGACAAGGAGAGTGGGGCTGCACAATCACACACCCATCACCCACTAGGACAACATGTGGGGGGGGAGGGCACACAGCACACCTTCATCCACAAGACATTACATGGAGGGCACAACCATGCATGGCACCACCATCACCATGATGGTGTGCATGGGCGCAACCGTGCACGATGCACCCACCACCCACAGGACAACAAGGAAGATGAGGGAGTGCAATGGCACTCCCACCACCAACCAAGACGACAGGGAGGGTGCAATGGCGCACAGCACGCTAGACGACAACGAGGGCAAGGGGACTGCAATGGCGCTCCCACCACCAACCAGGACAATGAGCAGGGGGGTGCAATGGCACACCCCCACAGGATGACAAGGCAGGCAAGGGAGCACAACGGCATCCCCACCACCAACCAAAATGACAGGTGGGGGGGTGCAATAGCGCACAACACACACTACCCAGGAGACAATGAGGGTGAGGAGAGCGCAACGGTGCTCCTATACTGACCATGATGACGGCTAGGGGTGCGCACAGCATGCTACCCATGGGACGATGAGAAGAGCAGGGGGTGTGCAGGCCCACCAACATGATGACGACAAGGGGTGATGCTAGTGATGAAAAGTGAGACGAGGGTGTAGGTGACAGTGAATGAATAGATAGAATGTGTACTATAGATAGTAAAATTATATTTTATTCAATCACCCAAAATTCAAGCCTGAGGGGAACAGGGAAAAAAAAACAGCAGTACTACAGATGTCGTACAGACTCGCACAGTAGACTACAGTGGTCCAGTGGCTCTAGCATACATATGCTGTACAGCCACCAGTGTCTGTACAGCGCTTGTAACAGGCTGTGACAGACTGTGGCCATGCTGCATAGAGGGGGACCTGCTTGTAACAGTGTAACCACTGTAACACATTGTGAAATGGTGTACAGTTCTGCACAACAACTTGGTGATTTGCTGATGCCTGGTCATGGACTTCCCTCCAAGAAACTGCCTTTCACTTGCTTATTGCCAAATTCTGCTCAGCCCTAGTCCTTGCTCTCCCAGATACATCTTGTCCCTTCTCCATCATGACTAATGCTTCCTTAATTGCCTTTGGAGCTGTCCTCCTCCAAGCCAATGTCAATGGTGACCTCTATCCTTGTGCCTACTTCTCAAAAACCTTTTCCACTGCCAAATGAAACTATGACATCTATGACTTAGAACTCCTGGCCATCATCCTCACTCTAAAAGAATGGCAACAATACCTCCTTGGAACCTCACATCCTGTCACAATTATCACTGATTATGAAAACCTTTCCTTTGTCAAAGACCCTCGCAAACTCTCTCGTTGTTAAGCCCATTGGTCCCTTTTCCTCCTTGACTTTGACCTCAGCTGGAGAGTAACCCCTGGAACCCAGATGGGACCAGCCGATGTTCTTTCCCAGAAAGACTCCATTGACACCTCCTTCAACAACACTGACGCAGCTATCCTCCCTGACCCTGTCATCATCAATGCTCTAGATCTTACTCTCCTTGACCACATCTGATCCTCGTCCTCACCTGATCCCTTAGTCCTTCATGCACTCAAAGCCATGGAAGATGCAACACCTTTGTTTCCTTGTTCCACATTACAAGACTGGTCATTTGATAATGGCCACCTCTTTTACAAAGGCCATTTGTATGTCCCACTGTCGTCTAGAACCACACTCCTCCATAGTATTCACTCATCTCCCACCACTGGCCATGCTGGTCAATTCTGCATGAAGGCCATCCTCAAACGCGACTTCCCTGGTCTTAGTACTTTTGTCAAAAATTTCATCACTGGTGGTGCCGTCTGCCAACAATCCAAAGTCAATACACACCCCACTATCACTCCATTAAATCCCATCCCATCCTCATCTTCTTTGCCTTTCTGCCAAATCTCTGTTGATTTTATCACTGATCTTCCTTTGTCCTCTAATTTTGATTCTATTATGGTCATGGTCAACCATGGCCTTATGAAGGGAGTAATTTTCATCCCTTGTAACAAAACCATTGATGCTGCAGGAGTTGCCAAACTTTTCTTTGACAATGTATTCAAATGCTTCAGTCTTTACGATTCCATCATCTCAGACTGTGGCCCTCAGTTTGCCTCCACATTTGCTCTAGAACTCACTTGTCTCCTCCAATATGACATTTGACTCTCCAGTGTGTACCATCCCCAGACTGACAGCCAAACTGAACAAATAAACCAAGAACTTGAAACCTACCTCCATATCTTCTGTGCCAACAATCCTCACTCCTGGTTGGTATGAGATTGTTTATATGTGTAGAGGGTCCTAGGAGCATGTCAGAGGTTTTCTTTAGGTTTCCATGTGGCTTCAGAGAATATCCCTATCATATGGTCGGATACTGATAGCTACCAGGGTTGGCCCTTGTAGGAAAGAATAGCCTCCACTTCAAATTCCTCTTTGTCATCTATTACTTCTGGAGGTGGTTTGGAAAAGGAAGAACCATATGCTTCAGTCTATTTGAATGATGATAAGTAGAATGTGTGGAATATGTCATGGATTTTCTAGAATGGTGGTCGTCTAAGTCGATAGACAAGAGGAGAGATGACTTGGGAGATTTCAAAGGGTCTATAGTGTTTGAAAGCTTAGTGTGTGGAGTGGCAAGCCATGTCCATACAAGTGAAATCATGGGCTGCTAAAGCTTCCTCTCATGCCTAAGATAGAAATAAAAGTTTTGCTAGGGGCAGGAAAGAAGTAGTATTTATAGTTAAGTAGAAGAAAGAACAGAGATAACTTGGTGAAGCTGTGAGGGACAGAGTTATTGTAAAATAAAGTAGTAGTAAGGAATTCCAACCAAAAATGAGAGTTGTTGAACAAAAGATTTATAGATAGGTCACAAGTTCTTGATTTGTTTGTTCTATTTTGCTGTTGGTTTGGGAGTGATGTGTGGTGGAGAGTCAAATGCCATAGTGAAGGAGGTGGGCAAGTTCTATGACAAGGGTGGATGTCAACTGAGGACCATGATCAGAGATAATGGAGTCATAAAGTCTGAATCATTTGAACCCATTGCTGAAGAACAACTTGGCTGCTCCAGTCACATCAATAGATTTGTTACAAGGAATGAAATTTACCCCCTTTATGAGGTCCTGGTCAATCATGATCATAACAGAATGAAATCCAGGGAAAAGAGAAAGATTGGTGATGGGGTTGACAGAGACTTCTTGGAAGGGAAATGTGGAAGAGGAAGATATTACAGTCAAAGGAGTGACTGTAATGAGTATTAACCTTGGATTGTTGACAGATAGCATAGCCAGCCACAAAGCTTTTGATAAAGGTGCCCAGACCATGCCATCAAACATCTCAACTGAGGAAAGCTTGCCCAGGAAAATGGTGCACATATTCATGGCATTAGGATTATTAATTACATAAGAGAAAAGGAATAGAGCTTGTCCTCCTTTCCTGAGAGTGGCAATACATACAAGTTGGATATGAAAGGTTTTAGCCTTGTTAATCCATTTCTGATTTATTGTGGGGACCATAGAGATACAGAGAGAATCATGGTGACAATGTGTTGGTCCAGTCCTTGAAAAAGATAATGAGGCATTATCAGTAATCTGTGTTAGATTTGGTAATTTCACACTGAGTCATATTGTTCATTGATGGCTTACTGCTTCTCATTTTGCTTCCTAGTTGTCACCATTTGATTCCCCATCTTCATTATGCCTATACCCAACTTTCCCCAGCTCATTCTGAGTTGTTCATTGCTCTGTGCAGTTGCAGAGCCCCTGCCCTTATGCTTATTCAGCATTGTGGCTGATCTGTTTACTAGTATTTACTTGAAGTGCACATAGAGCCTGCTGTCCACTGTGATTCCCTCCTTGGTTACTCACTGTGGACATCAGGTCTGTACCTTCTTATTCCGCTGTTAATATACCTTGCTTACCCAACAAGTGGCTAGTCTGCTTCTTCAATCCTCAGCTCTTAACAATCTGTACTTGAGATGTAAGATTTTGAAAGTCTATGATATACTTTTGGGATCCGTTGTCGGACTCCCCTTTGGGTCCCTTCTGGAATTGTTGAATGAGCTTAGAAAGTTGTAAGCAGGGTGTGGTTTGAATGTCCAAGGGAAAGGATATATATGTTAGATTTGGTGATTTCACTCTTATGTTGTTCATTGATGGCTTACTGCTTCTCATTTCACTTCCTAGTTGTCATCATTTGATTCCCCATCTTCATTATGCCTATATCCAACATTCCTCATCTCATTGCTCTGTGTGGTTGTAGAGCCCCTACCCTTATGCTTATTCAGCATTGTGGCTGATCTGTTTACCAACATCAGTCCTAGCTCCCAGAAGCCCCTTGAGTCAATCCAACAAGTGGCTAGTCCACTTCCTCAATCCTCAGCTCTTAACAGGTGATGAGCCCTGCACTCTAGCCCTTATCTATCAACATTGGCTTACATCTATGGCTCAATCTCATCACCAATTGTTTCTCTGTCCTCAAATCTATCCCTGGATCATCTTATCGCTTGATCCATCAAGGCAGAAGCTTCTGGGTCTCCTAGTGTGCTTCAGTCCACTTTGAACCTATCATTGCTCAATACCCCTTGGGTTTCTTATCTTCTCCTTATACCATCACATCCTCTGCTGTCTAAAGTGTCTCTAGACTGCTCCATTGGTCGCCCATTGTCGTCCTTCACCTTTTACAGCACTACCTTCACAACACTGCACCCCTTGGCCTCCTTCTACCTTCTATTATTCATCTCAGTCCCCTATTATTCATCACTCACTATTACTCATCACTCTCCTATCAAGAAAAGCTCTTAAACCCTAATTATAAGGACCTCAAGCTAAACCCCTAAACATGTTCTCTGAGGCAACACCCCATTCCCATCACATTTAGCCCCTCAATGGCACCAATTATACCATCTGAAGTGACGAGATGAAGGCCCTCCTTCACTCTAAAGGATCCAGTCATCAGAGAGCACCAGGACGACCCATTTGAGGCCTGGACTGCTCTCAAGAAGCTCTTTGTCCAACAGAAGGCTGGCACTCGCTTTGTGGCCTATGATAAGTTCTTTGGAATCAGGAAATGCTCTGAGGAGTCTCTTCCTGGCCTGATTGCTCAAGTTGAGCAGAGGATGGCCAAGATCAAGGAACTGTGCTCATCTAACTTCAATCTCACCAAACTTAACGATGACCTGTCCTATATGGCCATGATTCATGCTCTTGGGCCTGATTACTGCCATTTCACCTTCTCCCTTGTGCTTCTCACAGATCTTGACAAGGATAAGGTCAAGGCTGCGTTCCATACTAAGGAAATCAATTGTTGCCCTTACCCTGTGGGCCCCACTCCTCCTCCTCTAAAGCTGTTCTTGCTGCTGGGACCTGCCATTGTGACCTGACTGCCCCCTGCACCTTCTGTGATAAGCCTGACCATTGTATCTGCAAGTGCTTTGCTCTCCAGCATGCCAAAGAGAACTACAAGGCCTCGAAGCACAAGGAGAAGAAGGGAAACCAGGCCAATACCTTGAATGTGACCCCTAATGTGACCACTGCCTCCACTTCCACTCCTGCTTCTACTCCTGCTCCTGCCATAACCCACTTTGTATCCCAAAATGCTCAGGACATTGTCAAGCATGCAGGAAATGCAAGTCTTCATTCCAGTGCCCTCCTTTCGTCCTCTCAGCTTGATACTGATTCTGTTTTGAATGCAGACTCAGGTGCCACTTCTCATATGACATCCCATTGCCACTGGCTGCACAATTATACCCCTAAGTGCATGCCTATCAAATTGGCGGACAACACTGTGGTTTATTCATCTGGTGTTGGATCTGTAGTGTTCCATCCAGTAATAGAGGGCAAGAGTGCTAGAGCAGTTGAGTTTACTTGAGTTTTGCATGTTCCTGACCTCCCAAACAATCTCCTCTCTGTCCTTTATTTAACTTGCTATTCTGGCTTTGTTGTCAATATCAACTCCACTCATATGGTCTTTGCTTACCCTCCTGGGCCTCCACTCTTCCAGGCCACATTTACTGACAACAATGGTACATTCTTGGATGGTTCTACTGAGTCTGTGACTGATTCTGCACACCCAGCCACGACTCTACCCCTGGATTTGTCCCTCTGTCATCATAGCCTTGCTCACCATCATATTGCTGGAGTCAATGCCCTTACTTGTGTCTGGGTTGAAGCTGGATGGAAAGGGATTGCCTCATCCGGTCTGTGAGCCATGCCTGGCTAGCAAAATGCATGCAAACCCCTTTCCTACCTCTGAGTGGCATGCTTCTAATCCTCTTGAGCTTGTGCACAGTGATGTGCATGAAGTACTCTACAGGACAATCTCTAGGTATCGCTATTGGGTCACATTCATTGATGATTACTCCAGATATCGCTTTGTTCTGCCCATTCGAGCCAAATCCAATGTTTTCAGCGCATTCAAGCAGTTTAAGGTGTATGCAGAGACCCAGACAGAGTGCAAACTCAAGATCCTAAGGGACAACAAGGGAGGGGAGTATATGAGCAATGTGATGCTTGAGTTCACCACCTAGTGTGGCATACAGTGCCAGCATACTGTGCACAATTGCTCTTAGCAAAATAGGGTTGCTGAGTGAGGTAATCATGTCCTGGCTGAGCAAATCTCAGACTGCCATGTTGGTCAAGTCTGGCCTGGCCATGTCTTTTTGGGGTGAGGCTCTTGCTTCTGTCCATGTTTGAAACATGTGTTACATTTGGTGATTTCGCACTCATATTGTTCATTGATGACTTACTGCTCTTTGCTCTTTATTTCACTTCCTAGTTGTCACCATTCAATTCCCCATCTTCATTGGCCTATACCCAACTTTCCCCAGCTCATTCTAAGTTGTTCATTGCTCTGTGCAGTTGCAAAGCCCCTGCCCTTATGCTTATTCAGCATTGTGGCTGATCTGTTTACCAGTATTTAGATGAAGCGCACATAGAGCCTGTTGTCCACTGTGGTTCCCTCCTTGGTTACCCACTGTGGACATCAGGTCTGTACTTCCTTATTCCTCTGTTAATATACCTTGATTACTCACTGTGGACATCAGTCCTAGCTTCCAGAAGCCCCTTGAGTCGACCCAACAAGTGGCTAGTCCGCTTCCTCAATCCTCAGCTCTTAACACAGTTTGGCATGCTTGAAGACATGACTGTAAGGGCAGTGATTTCTGATCAACCAGTACATGTAGGTGGGTGTTTAAACCCAATGGAAGACAGAAGCCCACATCATCTTCTGTCTGGACCACAGCTGTAGAACTCACTTATGCTACATTGTCCATCAAGGATCTCAACAGTAAAGGTGTACCAGCAGGTAGGAAGTGTGATAAGCAGTTCATCCAAGGACTCTGAGTCCACCTTGGTCTCTACCAGAGTGTGTTGCATGAAAAAATTGGCGATCTGTTTCTTTTGGGCCTCCAAAGCACACTGGAGACAGACTCAGTGGATGGCACAATCTTTGCCACACACTGTCAAGGGTGAGTTGTCAAGAATAAAGTGTTAAGAGCTGAGGATTGAAGAAGTGGACTAGCCACTTGTTGGGTCAACTCAAGGGGCTTCTGGGAGCTAGGACTGATGTCCACAGTGAGTAATCAAGGAGGGAACCACAGTGGACAACAGGCTTTATGTGTGCTTCATGTAAATACTGGTAAACAGATCAGCCACAATGCTGAATAAATGTAAGAGCAGGGGCTCTGCAACTGCACAGAGTGATAAACAACTTAGAATGAGCTGGGAAAAGTTGGGTATGGGCATAATGAAGATGGGGAATCGAATGGTGATAACTAGGAAGTGAAATAAGAAGCAGTAAGCCATCAATGAACAATATGAGTGCGAAATCACCAAATCTAACAAAATTTTGGTACAACATGCCATCAGTGTTCTGCATTGAGCTTGGCACCAATAGTCTTTAGGTTTTGAGAGCAGGGCATGGCTGCCTAGTGTTCACAATCTGAAAGCTGTTTCACTACCATTTCATCACAATGAACATTATCCAACACCTTCATTTGGTGGTTACAGCCATTCTGTCAATTTAGAATGGCAATAAAATAAAACAAGGGATCCTACCATGGGAATGAAGCCTTGAAGTGCCCACAAGGGAGTTCGACATTGGGGATTGGGAATGGACATTGCCACATGGGGTATGGCTAGTCTTGGCACCATCCATTTTTGGTTGTCCCTATTGGGGTTCAGAATACTCCAATGACCAAAACCAGAGTATTCTGAACCCCAAGGGGGACAACCAAAAAGGGATGGTTACAAGGCTAGGGTATGGCACTCTTTTCAGCATGGGTGGTCCTTGTGGTGAAGCCTCCAACACAGTTTCATACAAATGACTGCAACATAGTTTGGATCATCACAGTGGCACTGAAAATCCAGCACAAATAAAGCCAGACATTGACAAAAGCATATCAGACAATACCTTGAATGGATAAAGATGTCCACACTTGAGCAACATATCACATTCCCCCAGACAGCCACCTGTGGACATCAACAATATGAGCTACCAAGTCTAGTGACACACCTACTATCAGATGCAAGACACAACAGCTGGCCCAAGTGCATGGCAATGGCAGACAATAGACAATACAGGGCCCAGGAAACTTTGCCCATCAAGTTCTTTGATAATTGAATGCCACATTCTACTCTTTGCAGACAGGTTCTCTGTGTTTCCAAACATGTACAGCCCTCACACACCTGGGACACCACCACTATGACAAGGTGAGAAGACAAGCAACTCAGGGATCAGACAACACCCACTGTTCATCTGGTGGCCCTTTCACAAAAGCTGGGCCAGTAGCTGAGAGATGGTCCAGTTGTACTAGTTGGGATGTCACATCACTGACAGTAGCAAGTGCTTTTGTGCATACATTTACCCTAAGGATGAACGATTTCCTACTATGCAACTGGATTGAGTGTTATATTTGGTGATTTTGCACTCATATTGTTCATTGATGGTTTACTGCTTCTCATTTCACTTCCTAGTTGTCACCATTCAATTCCCCCTATCTTCATTATGGCTATATCCAACTTTCCCTAGCTTATTCTGACTTGTTGATTGCTTTGTGCAGTTGCAGAGCTCCTACCTTACACTTATTCAGCATCATGGCTGATCTGTTTACCAGTATTTACTTGAAGCGCACATAGAGCCTGTTGTCCACTGTGGTTCCCTCCTTGGTTACTCACTATGGACATCAGTCCTAGCTCCCAGAAGCCCCTTAAGTTAACCCAACAAGTGGCTAGACTGCTTCCTCAATCCTCAGCTCTTAACATTGAGTCTAATATTCAAAGGATAAGATATCAACATACTGGGTACCCCCAGCTGACAGTATCAGTCAACTTCATGGACAGGATCCATATTCAAGAAAGTGAGTGTCACAGTCCTCATAAGAGGAAACTGCTTGCTGGTGAAGCCAATGCCTATCACAAGGCCAGGTGCAGTGAAAGCAAAAATTGGATTAAAGTTGGATTGGTGACAGAATGCAGATGGCAGATGCAGGAGATTGGCAGAGTTGTATGAAACTCACTCTCTATCTAAATCCATCAATGGGGCATGGATAACCAGCTGCTACCTTTCAACTATTAAATGGAAGGCTCATGAAGACCTACTAGTATATAACTCACCATCATTGAAAGTAATCACAGATTCTCAGCTTCTTTGGGGTGTTTCTTCAGCTACAAAACTGACTACATTGTGATTTGTGTCTCTGAGACTTTCTGCAAACTACAGTATGTTCCATCCAAGTTGCTGATGAACAATGTCCCAATTTGATACAGACTGGCCTGGCTTAATGATTCTTAAATTTTTGAGGATGAGAAAAGCCAGGAGAATGATAAAGAATGGGATATGTATGTGACACAATATATGAGGTGCCTGTGAGTATTATTATGTTTGAAATCCTTGGAACTATGTGCAAACTGGCAAGTTTCATAATATGTCTAGGATGCATGAGAGAACACAAACAGACAGGGACGAACCATACTCACTATGTATGTGCTGAGATTGCTTCAACCTATACAAAATGAAAGGAGAGTGGTTTGGTCATAAAACTGAGTGAAGCAGGGACTTTGAAGGAATACCAAGTTGTGCAACCATCATCAGTGCAGTAATAGGTAGTTTGACACATCTGAGTAACTGGGTGATTTGCTATCTGAACAACTGAGTATAGGATGCTGGATGCCCTTATGTGTGCTTACCACATGATATGACAATGTTGTGTTAGACAGACAAGATAAAATGAACTATACAATGATATGAAGTTGTCAGATGTCATACATAATGATAAACTTGAGGGACAAGTACATGCTAGACTATACACTATGGGGATTAGCAGATCCTGAAGGGCCGAAGGTCTTCTCTTCTAGGCAGTCTTCTAACTCATCTTCCAACATATCCTCCACATCTTCCCCTTTGTCTGCCTGTTCATCTTCCTCTATCAGAGGCTGCCCTTATAGTCGACGAAACATGAATAGATCATTAATGGCCCTAATCAATAACCCATCACAAGCACCAGCAAGTCTAGTTATTTCCATGAAATTTACACCCACTGGATATCATGCCTCCCCAATTCTTCCTGCCTAGTCAAATTGATGATCATAAAATCCTTCTCATCTTCCTCCAACACCATGATATTTGTGTCTCAATATTGCCATGGACAAAACCAGCTTGACACAGTGAATTCAGGACTTCTCCTATTCCATGAAAAAAAAGGGAGTGGCATGTGTGTTAGAGTATCTAAAATAGGGGCAGTAAGGCCCAACTAAGACAAGGAAATATATAGTACCCAAACAGTAGAAGAGAGCCTCACCTCAGACTGTGCTACTAAGGACAGTGCACAACTAAAGGGAGGGGAGGGAATTGAAGAAATGAATAGTTGAAGACATGTGCTTGCTAAACTCCAGGGAACTCTGAAGTGGAGTAGGTGGGAATAGGCGCACTGCATTAGAAAATGTCAAAGGGTGCAGCAGTGCATGTTCAGAGAGATAGAGTAAGTCTGAAACAGGTATAGTAAGAAATAAGGGAGAAAAGCCTGGAGTAGGTACTGCAGGAGTTCCAGAGATGTCTGAAGTTTATACTTTGACAGTGTGCTGGTGCAGTTTCTTGTAATCTTGGAGTAGATCTATGACCACCATGAACCAGCCACCAGGGAGCTTGTTCAGCCCCTGTAAACCCAGAGCATGTTGTCAATCTTGGAAGAATTTGTGCACAATATGTGAATAAGATTAGGTGAACTTGATGAAAATGTTGCCATCTTGCCTTGCCTTGAAGGCAAGCTCTGGTCCAAATGTTCTATGTATTTGAAGGGTTTGTTGGTTCCATAAGATCAGTAACTTTGGATGTGGGAACCATTGCAGCTGATCAGGACTGAGATTTCTGCATATTGCTGTCAGTTTTTCATAGTGGCCCTTCAGCCATACAATAGCCCTGCAGAAAGTGGCCAGGCAATGTGCTATGAAAGGTTGGATAATTTGGTCAGTGGTGTAATATTTGAATGAGATAGGGTCCATCAGAAGTTGTATTGAAGGACACAAATTCCACATGTTGGCGGAGAACTCAATATATGGCCCTACAGAAAACACTGAGCTCATCAGAAACTTCAGAGAATAGAAAAACCAACTGAAAATGATCAGGAAGATGCATGGTAGGGTGTTCTTGCAGTGTGTGATGGCTGTTTCTCTTGTAGATTTCACATAGCATCCAATGGCTTGAAGGTACAGTTCTGCTGATGTGCACCCAGCCTCATTCTTGTACTCAACAATCACATAGTGATGCTTGTTGACAATGAGGGTGGAGTCCATTTGATACAGAGATTTAATCTGACAGATCGAACAAAGCACCATATTTTGCAAACACCTTGGTAACCTTCCAAATGCACTCAGCTTCATTGCCATACACCTCTGACATGGCATTCGCAATACCCTTGGCAAATAGATTATCTGTCAATGTTGGTTAGATATTCTGGCAATCATTGACATAGCAAGCATATGAGAATGATGCTATTTCTGTACAGCATGTTGATGTTTTGTCCAACAACCCTTGAGATTGTTTCCCAGATGTTTGCTTTTTTCTCCAGTGTGACAGCCTTTACGATGTTAGACAGCAGGTTCTTTACTTGACCTGATATTGTCAATGCCCTTGTGAAGCCCATAACGAAGTTGACGATGTCCCTGTAGTGGCAAACTATCAGTCTATTTACTTTACCGTTTCATATAATTGTCTACTCTTTCACCAATTTGTACAAATTTTCATAGGCAGGTTGTATTCACATTGCCAGCACATAGCTTGCCAACAAAAGCCCTCTCCATCTGCCTCGTAGATGGGGGCTAATGGAATATGACTTTCCTTTTGCAGGTGGTGGAAATTGGTGGGCTAGGGCTGTTGCTTCTTTGGTTAACATGGCAAAGTGATCTCTGCAAAACAACACAATTATTTTGTCTGCAAAGTTGGTCTCCATGGTTGATATCCCCTGCCCATTGTAGTTTGCCAGTGAGCATATCAGCATGTGTATCCATGAGAATAATCATATTTGCTGGAAATTGGAAATTATTTGCATGATTTAAAAGCTGACAGCCAACTTTCATGTTCTTCAAAGCAGTGGCTTGGGTGTTCTTCCTCATTTTCACATCTATTATCACCAACTAGAGGTTTGCATCTTAATCGTTGAGAAAGAGGATCACAAAGAACACATATATTTTCCAAATGAGTGAGAGTGTTTTCATAATAAAACAATGAGCAAAGGCCAGGTCAATTTCTTCCACTGTATCCTTTGAAAGCATACTTTTCCATACTTCAGAATATCTTTTCTGGCTCCTCAGTAAAAACCATGCACTCACAGGTAAACCCCTTGTCATCAGTGTTTTGAGATTTCTACAACGATGTGCTCCACATATAATGCAAAGCAACCCTTCCTTCAGAACTACCATTGAAGCCCAAATGCATCCAGTACTATTGGCCTGGAGTTGTTCACAAGTATAGGACCTGCAATCCTGGAAAACATGGAAATTTTCTTAAATAATATCACCACAAAGGAGCAATATTCCTTCTTTACTACAATATTTTGTGGATCTGTTGCAGATCAATGTTACTCGTGATCACACTGAATGCATATGAGTGTACTACAGACTTTTCTCTATAGGCTTCACAAATTCCAGGTCCTTCCTTGCAGAAATGACAATTTTCACACATTGATTGTTTGTTTGATGTTTGCTCATGAGGAGACTAAAAATCAACTTGGAGTGACTCAATCAATCTGATTGAAATTTATAAAACATACTATGAGACTACAATGGTACTACTACAAATTTTGAATGTTTATTGTTCTATGGTGATTGTGACAACAAAAAAAGCAACAAAAATCCTAAGCAATTATATTATGGGCTGAATGTCACACCCTTGTATTGTCATTGTCATGTGCTTTTCAGATTACCACATAGCTGTGCAACCTTGCATTACTGTAACATCCTGCAGGGCCTATGTAACAGGCTAGCACGATCAGGAGGTGGGAGACAGAAAGCTCCCAATCATAATCACTGCCTTTACCTGGTGCTGGTCACATTGTGTTACACTACCTTCACCCTACTTGTTGTTGTTGTATGTTGGTGGTGGCTAGGTGATCACAGGTGTTACTATTGAGACTCCCCTCAATGTCTTCACATGGTGGAGGTGGCCATGCAGTTGCTTGCTCTTGCCCTCCTTGTGTTCACCAGATGTGGGATGGTTTGCCAATCAGTCAAGACATGGTGCCATAAATACTTAGAAAGATGCCATATGTAATGCCTGGTGTTACAGCACACATGAGTGGCTTGGACCATGGTGGGAGTGATCACGCCTTACACAAGGAAGTGAAAGGAATGAAAAAGGAATGAAGGATGTCAGCAAGTGGCATGTCCATTTGCAAATGTGCTGTGCCACTGTTACTTGCACCAATCTCAGTGCTTTCCACACAGTGGCTGGTGTTCAAGTGGTTCAGATGCTATTCATACACCTTTGCTAATGACTTGTCCATTGGATTTGGACTGCATCCACACTACTGATGATATTCTTACTTGGAGGTAGGCAATAGTAAGGTAGGAAACTTTTGTCCCATTTATTGTCATTTCTGTGATTTTGGTATCATCCACAGGATTAGTGGCTGAAAGGGAAAGGCTATGAACCATTGGTGTTCATACAGGATTAGAACTTGTCATTCTGGTTCTTTGGATGTCAGTTTTTGCATACTGAGATTGCGTTAGGCATATAGTTCTGAGTTTTCAATCATGTTGGATTTCCAACCCTAGAATGAATTTTGCCTCTCTAAGGTCTCACATCTTAAAGGCTGCTGATAGGGTTCCCTTTACCAAGTTCATAAATGACCAGGAACTGGCAGCAAGTAGAAGGTCATTGACATAGACAACAAGGAAGCATACTTGACCCTTTTTACGGAGAACATACAAGCATGTTTCTGCATCCAGGTTAATGAAGCCAAGTTCTCCAAGCTTTTTGTTCAATATCTTGTTCTATGTTCGTCCAGCCTGCTTTAGGCCATAGAATGACCTTTGGAGTTTCCAGCAATATCTGGGTTGGATCAAAATGCCTTCTGGAGGTAGAAGATATAATTCTTTCTTGAGTTCGCCATTTAGGTATGGTGTGGAGGTGTCCATCTGATTGCGTTCCAGATTATGCTTGGCTGTAAGAGCAACAATGGTTTGGGCAGAATCAAGATTTGCCACTGGGGCAAAAACCTCTTAATAGTCTATTCCTTCCTTTTGTGTGAATCCCCACGCCACGATCCAGACTTTGTAGCATTCTACCTTTCCATTTTTATCATACTTGATCTGGAATACTGATTTGGAAGTGATTGGTTTGACACCTTCTGGTAATGGGACTGTTTTGTACACATGATTTGCATCGAGGTTTAGTAACTCTTCCTCAATGGCTGATTTCCATAAGTCAGCATCTGATCACATGTAAGCTTCCATTATGGAATTTGATAATTTATTTCCAGAAGGTCCATGGGCGATTCTAGCAAATATCTGCTCTTGTAAATCATCCTGAATGCTGTAGAAAGCTCCAGGAAGTTCTGGGGTATCAGGGATTTCTTCCACATCTGTTTTGGAAGTTGAGAGTACATTTTCAACTTCAACCTCTTCTGCTTCCAGTTCCAGTTCCAGTTCCAGGTTCACTTCTGGTCATTTTTGGTGTGCTTCCTCCTCCAGCATCCAGAAGTAGTCTTGGTTTTTATTTGCTCATTTTCATGCACAGCTACTTTCTCAAACATCTGCAATGATCTCTGTAGGATGTAGGATTTTGCTTGGGTCTATTTTGAAGATGAGTTTGAGCTTGAGCTCAAAGGAACTTCTGTTGGAGGACTTTCAAGTGATGGGTTGTTCAGGTGGAGTTGGCTGAGTTTGTCAGTGATGGCAGTAATGTCATCCAACTCTGTTTGTTCTCCCACTGTTCCTAGAAAGGGTCCCTCATTTGGGTCTTCTTCTGCATCATCTGCATCTGGAGTTTCCAGAGTTTCCATTTTTCGGAAGTGTTGAGATGTCAGTCCCTCCCACTGACCCTTGGATGCACAAGTCCAAGGAGCAGCTTCTGTGTTGGAGATGGTGCCAGATTCATTGAAGATGACATAATGGCTAGAG
>JBBPTV010000286.1:0-28813 GCA_038094275.1 Tubosaeta brunneosetosa | reverse complement strand
AGAGTAAATCTCGAACGTTGACGAGTCATTCAAGTCTAACCTGTTGGACGGTGTCATTTCTGATAGATTTGGCGTTGCCGCCACAGGGGGAGAAGTCGGAGGAATGAAGCCCTGGGATATTGGAAGCGGAGGGAGGGCGCGCCGCAAAAACCGGGATCCTTGGGACCCTTGGTATACCGTCCCTGTCGCGAAAGAAGGCTGTGGAATAAAAGGCGGGGAAGAGGTGAGTTCAAAATTGCCATAGGATTGTCCTGGTGCGGTGGCAGTTGCAGGTTGTCGCAAGAACTGCTCTCGCCACTTTTTGGCTCCCTCTGTGCGTTCACGGAGCTCACGGAGTTGGTTGTCGATTCCACTCTTGGGGCGTAAATTTCAGGACCTGATATCTAAGAGAACAACGTGAGAGGAGGTCGAGGGGAGGCGTCAGGGAGACACACAGGTGGGCGGCCACCAGCGAGCTTTGCCTGAGGCGGAGACAGGGTTTTGTTGAGTGGAGAGTCAAAGGTCCAAGACGAAGTTGCGAGCGGGTCCGCATCGTAGCGAGGCCGAGCTAAGATCGGTGGCGAGACTTCTCGGTGGGGCGAATTGGGTGAGCTTGCAATGCCTTCCTGAGCGTGGTCATTTGACACAATGGAAGACCTTGAATTTCGATTCAACCCAGACCCCATGGGATCGATCGGGGCCACAACCTCTGAGGTCGTCGCATCCCCCTTTGCGAATGTGAATCGTCAATCCTAGTAGAATAGAAACTGCAGGACGGACCAGATCAGTGGACGGATTAACGTCAAGTGTTTCGAAGGTTTTCATGGCGTTTACGAGTTCATCACTGGGAAGTACGTGCTCGCTTGGTAAGTGAAATCTATTTTCGGGACCTTTACCAGACGATTTCTGGGAGGTGAAGGGAGACGAAAGGGAAGCGTTAGAAGACATGGTAGAACGGCTGTCACGGGTAAGTTTTGCCGCGGGTGGAGTTTTGTTGAGTATATCATAATTCGAGACCAGTGGCAAAGCTATGAACGGGTCCGGGTTGTAATGAAGTTGAGCTAGAGTAGGCGGCGAGGTTTCCTGGTAGAATGAAATAGATGGTATCGCGGCACCTTCCCGGTCCTGGTTGCTTGACAGAATAGAACTTGGTTCGACAGTTCGATTCAAGTTAGCTCCTATGGGATCAACCGGGGTGAAAGCCTGAGGGACCTGTGAGGTCATTCCATCTCCCTTTGCGAATATAAATCATCATTCAGTGGAGTTGTAATTGCAAGACGGACCATATCAGTGGACAGGATAGTGTCGATAATATCAGCTTCAATGCCAGGATCGCATTCCCGTACCTCCGTGAACTTGTTCACTTCACCGACGTCAGATGTAACTAGATCACTGTTTACGTATCGGTTTCTTTGAGTCTTGAGTACATAGAAATCCACCCAGTGCTCACCTGCTTCGCAAATACACGGAGCCTGCGAAACATGAGCAACAGTTCTGACGGAACGATGTCACAGATACTGGCCTTGTTCCAAGATAACACGATGGTTTTTGAACACCAGTGCCTGAAGACGATCACCCTGCACCAGGTCTTCTGGTTGAAGTAGATCCTAAAAGTTTGCGAGGTGGGCCTATAGCATTGGAATGGGATTTGTCGCATCAAACCTTTTCAAGAAGGGTAATCCATGCATCGTCATGGGTGATTGCAATACTCGCAGAAGGTTCCTTGAAAGGATTCAGGATGGTCTCACTCGAAAGCAAAAACAACGGACCCTGTCGAGCATACTTTGGTTGATAACATCAGACGGATGAAAGGCCTGACCATGATTCGGTGATCAGTAAAACCTGGAAACAATAGTTCCAGCACGAACCTGCGAGGCCCCTGGCATACGGTGAATCACGACATCCTCCCCGACCGCAAGTGCCCCGTGATTCTGGATTTCATTCCGAGCGGAATCGAGAGCTGGATCTCCAGCTACCTCATCTTGCGTACCGCTTGCTGAAGAACCAATATTCCTGCCACCAGAGTGGCCACCAAAGATATACCCCAACCAAGATTGTCCCGGAACCGCACCAACGTAGTCAACACGATTCGGTCTTGTAGAAGGGACGTCGGCCTTGACGCTAATCCATCTGGTCCCAAACATGCTGGTGCGTTGCGCGATTTTGAACCCACGGATAAAGACTGCTTGATTCGGGACCCCAAAGTTATCAATGGGCCCTATACGCCAATCCAGGGCACGTGTAGTGTTCCATGTGCAAGTGGTCGTAATATTACCCAGTCCAACTTGGGAGAGCCTGCACTGTGCAGGATACTCCTCGCTCCCCGCTGCTTCCTCGAATGCTGCCAAGGACCAAGAAAAGGTTTTATACAACCCTGTGATCAAATAAAGAGAGTCATGACCGATGATCTGACCGACTTTCTCCTCTGCAAAACGGTACCAATCGGCACCATGCTGCATAGCTGCTTCCAGGAAAAGATGGCAATTCCGAAGGTCAACGCGCTCAGCACCTTCAAACAAAATGAGAAGTGCGCCCTCCTTGGAAGACAAGTTGAACTCGTATTCCAGTCCAGATCTAGTCCTAGAGGATTGGCATTTAGCAAAATGACCAGGCTGTCAAGTGGCCGAACGACGCACCTCGAAGAACTTCCAGAGTGCTCGACAGTCGCGATTGATTTCACTGACGAGGTTGCAATGATGCGACCAGGCGCATTGGTCACAGTCCTGACGTCCATTTTAGTGAGCTGAATGGACTCGAAATTGGCGGGAACGCCAGTAGCCTGGTGGAAAGGGTGATCATGGGGGAGACATAGGTTGAAAAAGACGTCGAAGCACCCGTCCTCTGGAATGATGACGCCCACATCCCCGATTTTGAGGTCATCCCTTCGGTCTGAGGTGAGGAGCTCATGACTTGGCTCGGGCGTCCATAAAGGATAACCACGAGGGGACAATAGATGCCTCGCATAAATGTCTTGTGGGGATTTCTGCATCAGCAAGGACGACGGATATCGACAGGTTCAAGAGCTGAGTTGCTGTACAGGGGCCGTGGCGACGTCACCTTGTTGAAGCTTTAACGCCTATCGTGTGAGGTTGTCGCTTTGAGTCATACCAGTCGAGCGCCAGCGACGGTCAAACCGAAGGAAGATCTCAGTGGTCCTAGTAAGTATCTGCAAAGTCGAAGGGAACATCAATGCGAGCACAAGTGAGAGCTGATCATCATAAATCTGCGGTGCGTTTCTTGGACAGTGTCACGTTGCCTCTGCAGAACTAAAGAACCTGGATCAGTACGAGTACATTGAAAGATCATTGCAGCAAACCAACACAAAGCCATTTTAAATCAAGGCACCCCGAGTCGGTCATTAGTTCATCTGCGCGATACTTTTCGCAAAGGTCGTGCGCCAGGTACGCATCCTCGTGATCACCAGCCTGTCAAACAGTCGAGCGCGCAGCGTATCTTTGCGGAGGGGCACATCTTGCAAGATCACGTCGGTTTGACGAGGCGCTGCGTTCAGTCGGGCATCGTACCCCGTGGCACGGCCCCCTTTGTCCGTGTCGACCGTACGTGCCGCATCTTCATTGCACACTTGCTGTAAATGACAAGTTGACGCCGCGACGCTGACACCCGATTAGGGTCGACTCGGTTAACTTGTGCTTCGATTCCTTGGAAGCCCAACTGGGATTGCGTCAAGCAACACATGTACCTCTTCATATATATAAATGCGAATATCCCGTCTAGCGACGATATCATCCACCAAAAGGATGCGCAGCGTAGGAAAATGAAACGAAGCAAAAGTCAGGTAGGATAAGAAAAACAAAAGCCTAGTCGATTTTATGAGATGTAGACGATGCGGTATACAACGTATATCAAGCAAACACGAGATACGTGACGAAATCCGTTTATCGAATGGAGGGAAAAAAAAAAAGGAAAATGATATGAACACGCATGAAGTGAAGTTGGAATTAAATGCAATGCCATGGATCATGCATATCAGGCATATATATTCGGCCTAGTGGGGTGAAATCATGTCTATATCTCCAAAGGCTCGTGTGTGCGCGCTTCCAGACCACTTACACGGGCCTGTACATCGGTGTTGGTCGCTCTGCGCTGAAACCCACCAATGCCAGGGCCACGGGGCTGTCGGACGACGTTGCTAAGAGTCTCGCTGAGGCTTCCGTTAATCGAGTTCATGACGGTGGAGGGAAGACTCGGCACAGGGGGGATAGAAGTGCCCCCGAAACTGCTACCGAACAGGGAGCCAAAGCCCCCCGGCGAGCGACGTGATGGAGAAGCGATGGTGGCATAGCCCTCTCGGATGTTCCCGTTGGAGGCACGTGTGGTGAGGCGTGGTGCTTGCGTGTGCAGGGTCTTCATGTCCGGCATCGATTTTTTCATGCGAAGGGTGTTAGCAATCTGAGACTGGGAAGAAGACGTCGACAGATATGCGGACGGCGCGCGCGATAAAGTGGGAGGCTGGGTACGCTGCATTTTGTTGACATAAAGGTTAGATCAACGGACGTAAATATAAGCGAAGGGAAACTTACCCTGTTGGGGTCAATTCGGGTTACAACGGCATATCTATCTTCCCCTTCGCCGACAGAGTAATGGTAGACACCTAGCTTCTGGGCAATTAGATGAACCACCCTCCTCTGCTTGGGAGTCAGGGTGCGTGAGAACGCGAGCTCATCCCTCATGCGGTCGTCCTTGAAGAGAAGAATGCGAGAGTAGATCTCGAGCGTTGACGGGTCATTCAAGTCCAGCTCGCTAGACGAGGACGCTTTTTCCGATGGATTTGGGGTTGCCGGTGCCACAGGCGGAGAAGTCGGAGGAATGAAGCCCTGGGATATCGGAAGCGGAGGGACGGAGGGCGGTGAATACTGAGATTGTTGATACGCCGCTCCCATCGAGAAAGAACGCTGGGGGGTGAATGGCGGGGCAGAGATGGGGCCAAAGTCGTCATAGGGTTGAATTGTCACCGCGGCAGCGGCAGCCTGTTGTTCCTTTTCCAGCTGCATCGAGCGCATCCGGCGGATTGCCTTCTCTCTCTCGATGCGCTCCTTTTCGCCTGCCTGCAAAACTTTTTTGTACTCGACGCGGAGTTTGCGACCTTGGACATCGAAGCCGTTCAAGGCGGCGACGACCGCGTCCGCATCGGCTGCTTGGCGGAAGTTGGCAAAGGCCAAACCGCGGAAGGAACCCTGCTGGTCGAGATGGTAATTGAAGGCATATGGGGTAGGGATGGACAAGGATGCCTAGATTGGAAGAGGATGATCAAATCGATCAGGGAGCTGTGAGATGAAACTGACGATTATATCAAGGAGGGTTTCGCGTTTGACATTGAAAGGTATGTTCTTGATGACAATAGCGGTGGGTATAATTTCGTCATCGGGGCTCTGCCCGGGTGTGGACGGGGCTATGGGAGTGGGAACGAGATGACCCATAGGGGGCGAACCACCCGAGGACGAAAAGTCAGAATTATTGTTTGGGGAGAGAGGACGGTTTTCGGGAAGGGGTCCAGAGTTGTCAAGCCATTGCTGGGGGGAGTGTGAGCACAGACGAGAGGGGGCACCGCTGGGAGACGCACTGTGGGAAGACCGCCACGGGCAGGCTTTATCTTGAGAGGGGACGGGGTCATGTTGAGAGGGTTATAATGGGTCTGGGCAGAGATCGGTGGGGAAGTGAACTGGAACTGCTGCCTGCCATTGGGGCCATCGTAATCGTAAGTGTCGTTGAGGCGTTGCTGAGCGGGCTGGGTGTTGAGGGAGAGGGCAGCGATGTCGGGTGTGGGTGAGGAGGACATGATGGAGGCGTGAAAGAGAAGAAAGAAAAAGAGATGGTGAATGTAATTTGAGACTGAGGCATTGTCCAGAACATAAACTCAATAAACGACGGGCCCCACGCCACCAGCTGGGTAATTTTTCACGGCGGTCTTACAGCTCTAATACACATACATCGCTACAGGCTTGGGAAGGGCCAGCACACTGTCCACGTCCACAACGATATCAAAACACGACGCATCATCCCATGGCCCACGCGCTCGCTTGCACGACGTAGGACTGCTCTTTGGCCGGCAAATCGCAGCTAGCTCCAGCTCCAACGGTATCTCATGGTCTGTGTTGGGATGCCGCGTCCGTGGCCCATGCGCATACGACCCCTCTGGGCGGAAGACGGGGCGGGGAACGGAGGGCAGGGTGTGTTTGGGGTGGGAACGCGGTGGGAGAGGACCCTGGAAAAGACGAAGGGAAGAAGGCGGACCGCGACGGCGCATGGCAGAGCTGGGTCCACGGTCAGACAGAGCTGGCAAATAGGATCTGAACATACACGACGCTTTTATATAAATCTTGAACGGGGTGGAATCAATCCAGAGAGTGAAGGTCAAAGGGGAGAGCTGTCCATAAAGTGGTTGTCAGGTGCAACCGTCTCATCAGAGCTCAAACGCAGCCATCCACTCATACACTGAAACACATTACAGAAGTGCTGTCTACAGAAACTAGTGCAAATCATGATCTCACGACGAGTTGTCGACTGGACGATAATGTTTCAAGAGCTGTGTCTTGTATGCTAACGGCCCACTCAGCGGGTCAGATAACACACCACAAAACATGCACTTACCTTCAGGGTCATTCCAAAGCCCAGCGGCATCAGGATTCAAAGGAGAGGCATTGTTCGGTTCTTGAAATAATCTCAGTCAAAGCGTGCGACGAACATCGAAACTCACCACCCAACAATGACTGCAGAGAAATAAGAACCGTCTGTACACTGTAAACGGCAGACCACTTGTCCTATTTGCCGTTTTAGCAGACAATAACAGCACACCCAAACATACGCACCTGCAGAATGTCTAGACAAATCGCACCACTGTGGATATCAACGTTCGGGTGATAACATGGCGTATCGAATTTAATAGTAGGGGCGGTATACGGGTAGTTGCTGGGGAATGAGATAGAGATCCTGAACGTCAGTCCAGCAAAGATCTACCAACGGATTAGTGATACACCAGAATCGATGACAAAGACCAACTGTTCCAACAGCGCCTTCTATCGTTCCAGCCCATTCGAATAGATTGGAGTCGTTCTTGGGGAATGCAGACTACAAAAATGGTCACGCAATAAACTAGCACAAAGTCGATGGAATACGAACAATGCCAGGGGAAGAAGACATCTATGCAATAACAGTCAAGATAAACAAGAGATAAATGGGACAGATGACACACCATAAGGGACATGAGCTCGTTACTGAGCCTTGAACATCACTCGTCATCATTTGGCCACACCACGGCCAATATCAAACTGATCTCACCGTTTTGTGACGCTGCCCGGACCATCGGCAGCAGAGCCAGAGGTAGCTGACTTTTGAGAAGTCCTTGGAGGTGCAAGAGAAGTCGTGATCTGGTCCATTAGTCTACGTGGTCGTCAATGCAAGTTGGAAAGAAGAACACCAGAACAAGCAAGACGCGGTCATCACGTGAGCATCAGCTCGCGGAGATTTAAAATTTCACAGATGACTAATCTTGATCGTCATATGAGCCGATGTCAGAGGATTAGGAGATCTTTCTTTTTTGGGTATAAGCTAATCAGGGGAGAAGAATCACAGGATCGGGCGACGAATCGCGGCTCTCGTCGGTTGACGTTGTTAACATTGCGCCTGCGCTTTGGAACTGTGTCTTGTTTGTTTGCAGAACAACACCTGATACCGGAGAGTATTGGAAGAGTCCAGTTGCGGAGCACAAGAAAAGGTTTTTTTCTTGACCTCCTTTCCAAAACCAACATCATGGCACCGCAGAACCCTCCCGAGAACACAGCGATCAGACCCGTCCCAATCACCCACCTCTCCTTGTTGTTCACAATATGTGTCGTGCTTACTTGGATTTATCAAGCCGGTGCCATCCTCGGCATAGGGGCATTGTTTCTGGGTAGCCAGGCACTTCCGTATCTCGCCATCTATTTTGCGTGTGTCGCCGGGCCGTCGAGCCTTTTTCTGCTGCTTGGAATGTGTGCAGCGCACACGCCAGGCGGAACACAACTCGTCGGTCTATTCCGTCACTTTTTGTTTGGGTGGTTCGGTTTGGCATGGTGCGCGGGTACGCTTTACATCGCCACATCTTTGGAACGTGCGTCGAATGGTCATCATCAATGCATCCCATCTCTGATCTCGTTGGATAGTCACAGTGTTTCTGTCGGTTCTTTACGCTCTTCCTGTCAGTTTCTTCTTCATTTGGATTGCTTACGCATCGGATGGTATGTATGTATGGGCGGCAACGAATGCTGCACGCGGGATTAACAGGGAACCACGTGGAACTGTGGAGCTGATAGGAGAGTGGGCGAAACGGATCAAGGGAAAGCAGCGGGAGGAACCTCAGGTAGCCCAGACGCAGGAGGCGGAAAACGCTGCAGATTCGACACCAGTGGTGAGTCGGTGCTGTTACTGCAACCTACGCCACATGCTCATCACGCAACTCAGGGTTCCGAGGATGCTTCAGAGGTGACTCCATTACTCGAGGATGAATTGGTGTAGAGCCTCTCGGAGTCATTCAACACAAGACGGAGCACCTAGCTTAAGTAGTACATTATTCATCACCTTTTGTTTGTGCCAACTTGATTTGTTTGTCACTAGAATGGTTATGGAGATAATTCGGTGTATGTTATTACGGAATCGGGTATGTCACTTTTCTGTTAGATACTGAAATGCGAATGCGCTAGATGGTGTCTGTTAAGGCACCATAGTCATTAATTCGCCCCGGGAGCTTGGTTGTGACGTCAAATGATAATGACATTTTTGATTTTCATCCCACCAAATCATGACAACGAAGAACAGATAAACAAGAGGGTGACATTGGTCTCTCACTAACCTATGCTATGTAGCAGTTCGAGATCTGTGTGTGATGGGAGGACTGTGCTCAATCAATAAAAAAGGGGAATCATTGTGCAGCTCGTAGATAAAAAGTTACCAAGAAAATTGAATGGCTCTGCTAAGCATAAAGAGAATAAACCTAAATTATATTAGCGGGCGGGCTTGTCGTCGTCGATTCTGTCAGGGATTCAGTTGCACAGCTTTCCGGGATCGAGGATTTGGCCCCTATTGTATTTAAACCAGAGCGTAGTAAAGGGGTCTCCAGAACTAAACGTCCCAACTACCCTATCACTTATAATCACTGCCATGTCGCCAACAACCGTTGAACCATCAGGAACACCCCACTGGCAGCAATCCAGCAAGACCTATCCCAATCAGATTGCTCGCCTTTTTGTTCCTCAAATATACATTGCTTGTCACTATCTTGCAGGCCTGGTTTATTTTCTTGGTTGGGTTTATCGCTTTAGGACGACAGGTGTTTCCCACCATCTCCCTAAGTTTTGCATTTGTAGCCGGAACCTCGAGCCTGTCCTTGCTGAGTGGAATGTCCGCAGCGCGAGCGTCCGATAGATTCTCCATATTTATCGACGTAGGGCGCAGCGGCTTGTTCAGGAATTTCCTTACGGGATATTTGCTCGCCATGAAGGATATCGTCCATGCTTTAGAGTGTATGTGATCAAACACTTGTTAATCTCGTCATTCAATGAGCTAACGGAATATTTCGGACAGTACCATCTTCAACCTGCCTCTTGTTCTTGGTCGCGTTCTGCATGAATTTGATTTTTGTGTACATTGTTCGAGTCTCAGACTCATGGTACCTTTGTGCAATAAGGGATGCAAAACGTGACGACAGATGGAGGCCATGCGACCTTGCCGAGGCAATGATCCCTCTCCTCACGGTAATAACCCCGTTTGGCTTGCTTGTCGCACAGTATTGTATTTGGGTGACTTGCTGAACGACGTTGATTCGAGGCACAAATCCAACGTTTGACTTTTGTTGACATGTTAGCTGGATGGAGATACTGTCATGCAGGGTCCCGAGATCGACGAAAAGTGCCAGTTCACAACGAATTAGATTCGTCTGTACAAACGACACTCAAGAGTGTTATTCATACGTAAATCTCACCAGACGATTCAACATGCCTTCAAACGTGATCGAGTGATCTATCGCAGGGCAGTGTAACACGTGTGAATCCTTGTGATCGGGCGGCCGCCCTTTCCCAAACGTCGAGTTGATGTGATTAGATCAACGACACGCCAAGAATATCGTGTTCTTGCTGTGTCAGGCAGCTGATCGAAAGTTGCTTGGGATCATTGCCTGTGTGCGGAAACAAGATGCGACGTCACTGTGGGCGTTGTTTTAATCTCCCACCCGGTTGCCCAACCGCTGATACGGTGTGCTCCGATTCCAGGCGACGTGATGGAATTTCGTCGGCGCTGCTTGGGCGCAACCCCTTCAAATGCAACCCCGTCGAGGTCAGGTGGGCTATAAACAGCTGCGTCAGGAATGGAAACTGCATGGCTGCCGCATGACACCCTTGCAGTGGGTTCAGCCCTATGTCGCACTTGAAGGGATCGCGGTCGAAAAGGACACGAAAATACACAAAGTTGGTGGAAAGACTCACGACAGCAGTCCTCACCGAGAGGTACTATTCGAGGTTCATTTCAGAGAGGCCGTTCATGCCTGCCAAATGGGAATGGGCCCCACGTTCCTACCAAGACTTTTCGGCCATCTCGCTACGGCAGTTACGGCATCCTGTGTAGACTTGAACCTTTCAGCTCTCGCATTCTGGGTCGCAGATGGGCCACCTTTGCCCGGAAAACGATTTATTATATCTCTCGAGGCAATTCACGCAAGTTGGCTATAAGACACTACCTTAAAGCTTGACGCCTTTGCGGTGAGTGCCGCGTTATCACCTTCTGATGTGCATCTCCGATGCGGCGCAGCCGCGGCTTTCGGTTATCGACATCGATTGCATGCAACTATCAGGCTGGCCCCGATATCGCACTGCCCGGGCTCGTGGGGTCCAGCCCTCACAGCTGGGTACGCCTTGACTCAAGCATGAAACGCATGGCTATTTATTCTTCCATCGAGGCGTGTTTCCCAGCTTCCCTCCTCGAATCCTTCCCTTGAGAGATGCTCCCCCTTGGCTTGACGTTCATCGTGGTCGCGCTCGCTTCTACTCTTCTTACAGAATCATACCTCGTTCCCTACGAGCGCGGCACTGAGTGGCTTCAGCAGAACGGCCCTGCTGCCAAAGCCCTCAATGACCAGTATGCGTCTCTGACCGCCAGCTCGTCTTGCCTCTATAACGGCGACGTTGCTTGTGTCGACAACCTATACGCAGTGTGCCACCATGGCCAATATATCACCCATCCCTGCCCTAGTGGGTGGATGTGCGCCGCCATCCCCATCGGATGGAAGGAGGGAACGACCACCACCTGCAATCCGAGCGACAAGATTTTATCTTTGTTTACCCGGGCTGGCATCACCGACTTCAAACTTCCCGCCAGGTATGAGATGCTCACTTGTCCCATCGGTCATTCTGACGCACTCTAGCTCCGAGCACAGCTTGCGCCCACAGTCGAATAGACCTGGTGCCAAGGGACTAAATGGTCAGCATCCGACATTGATCGCCGGCTGGGGAGGCTCCGACTGGTGTCGGGAGAAATCTTGTGAGAACGAGGGGAAATATCATCTTGTACACAGGGAGGCCAGGGACACAGCGTTTACAATTAATCCAGGACCCCACCCATGATTTGGTTAGTGCTTACGAATGCTTTTTTTTGATCAATGGACCAAAGTTTGTAACTACACACTCGTACTGTGAAATGTCCGTGTGGACGATGTATAAATGTTCGAATCAATCCCTCCGTATAATCAGGAGTCGACATCTGAGTGACTGGTCCCCAGTCGGTCTCTTAGTCGCTAAGCTGTCTGATTCAAGATGCAACGTCTCAGACATCTGCTGCTGCAATAAAGTTGCGGATGTCTGTATCTAGTAATCGCGGTGTGATGGTACACGGGAAATGGCTGGGTGCCCTTGAAGGAGATATAGATCTGAGAACGGCGACAAACTCAAGACCACTCACGAAGTTAACCCATAATTGAAAGTTGGTTTAAAATCAATTTCTTCACCATGTTCGTCGAGTGCCTTCGTTATCTTGAATGCACACAAAATGGACACCATGGCGGCCCAGACTGAACTATCGGCATTGTAGCGGCCTGGACACACGCGCCTGACGAATGTAGCTGGAAATAGGACCCGAGGAACGAGATGTTTAAATACCTCCCAAAGCCGTAAGCAAGACTCTCGACAGACTTGTCTTTGCGGAGCTTCCCGTCTACAAGGAATCTTTCAGGTTTGAAGGTGTCGGGTTCAGGGTAAACATCCTTGTTACGGTGCATACTCCTTCAAGACAATGAATCAAGTTCTAGAAAGAGTAGCAGATCAGACACCAACCAAATGTTTGCTACTATGATGGATCCTGACGAGGGGTCAGGGGAAGTGTCTTAAGAACCATCATATCGTCACCTTTTGGAATGAACATATCGTCATAAATATCGTCTGCTATGGTAGCATGAGCAATACCTAGGAGGAAGCTGAGAAGTTGTGTAACTGTACTTGTCTAATAGCTCACCGAGCGGTGCAACAGAATACATTCTCAACGTCTCCAACAAAATAGCCTCGATATATGGGAGATTCGGCTGGTCGTCATAGTTCGGAAGCCGATTGGTGCCAACAACGATGTCAATCTCTGCTTGCGCACGCTCTTGCACCCCCGGATATTGTAACATGGCAAGCATAAAGCACCGCAAGGTCGACGTTGTCTACGCAAAGAGTGAGTCGTGGATATACATCCAGTGTCAAACTGACGGTTTCTGCACCAGCTGAAGGAATGTGATCAGTAGGGCTCGAATGTTTGCGTTACAATAACTCACCGACAAATGCTGTCGCACAGGTGTCTTTCAATAACTGAAGCTGAGAAGGGTGATCCGTCTCATTGATGCCTTTCATGAAACCTGGAGCCATCGCTGACCCGCTTTTACTCGCAGCCTGGTATAAATGAGGCCATAGCGCGGATATAAATGAGTACAATTTACCTCGCGTTCTCTGGCATATTCGAAAGGGACGTCAACCATTTGGATGGCACATTTCTTGGAAATGGCTGCTTTGCGTCTCAGGATTGCACCTGGAAACCATTCCGGCAAGCGGAGGACTGAGACACCACTGCAAATCAGCCCAAAAGCTACGAGCGTGGAAGGTAACCACTTGCGGAAAGGAAAAGCCTCGATGATGGATGCCGTTTCGGGCGTCAAACTTTGCAGCGCCAATTCATTCCCACGCTCGAACAGTTCCACAAGGTCATCATGACCTGGGGCCACCTCATAGTCGTATACAATTGACATGATCACAGCCGCAGAAAACCTGAACAAATCCATTGGTCGGTATAGAGACACCGGAAGAGCCATTCTCACCTTTGGATGTGGTTGTAATAATCGTGTGGTGCGTTGAGGATATCCAAAACGAGCTCACGGACCTTTTTTAGCTGGATAGGATGAAAGGCGAGAGCGGCTTCAGCTCTGAATGCCTGATGGAATATCCTCCCTTGTGAGCGCCATCGATCTCCGTATGGTGCGAAGCCGAAGTTGAAGGACCAGCCCCACCTGGGAAGACAAATTTGGGATCTACGAACTAACAACAGAGGAATGATCACGCACGGTTCTGTGGTAGCGAGGTATGGTCTGTCAGAGTAAATCCTGGATCTGCGGTCAAGGAGGTCCTTGGCTATTTTCTCCGAGTTGATCACGATAATGTCTTGTTGCAACATCCGGACCATATAGATGTCGCCTATGGCTACGAGGTAACAAATCAAAAAATTAAAGAACAGTCATAACTAACCATATCGAGTGGCCCACTCGGCGTAGGTCACCCAAGGTTTTTTGGCGTCAATACTGAGAACATTCCCGATGACTGGGAGCGGAACGGGCCCAGGTGGGAGTCGACATCCCGGGACGGTCCGTCGTCTTCCCCCCAGTAAAGTGAGGGTGGCAACTACTGCTACGCCCGCAGCTGCCAATGCCAGTACTGAGTTCAAAGGGACGGATTGGATCATATCCATCTGTGGGAGCGACCACGAGCAGAACCCACAAGTAGGTCTTATATGCCAAGGCCATTCCCACCCCGACAGAGTTTCATGTACTTCCGAACCATAATAATAATAGGATGGGTGCTGCGATGACACATTGGATGTTCTGTCGGACTGCTACTCGCACTAGTCTTGGTACCACAGCGGGAGAACACCTCGATTAGTGGGCCTTTGAACTTTTGGCCAATATCATGGATAGTAATCTCGGAGTCCGTCCCGCTGTCGCTTCCGCCTGTTGCGCCCTTGAACCCATCTCTGTTCGTGCCTTATTCTGGTGAGTTCTTTACACCCCGGCGTGCTTTCAATGCTGATGTACAGCCAAGCATCTCCGTCGAGGGCGGCATTAATGCCAAGTCCCTTATTATCACCACCATGTTTGGTCGCCAGACCCTCTGCCGACGTTTCCCCGTCAATGCGGTCTTTCCTCGTCCTTCCAGGGATTATATCTCACGAGTCACTCTGCTTTAGGTCTGTAGCGTGTTTCCTATTAAACGGACTAGGTTCGAGTTTTTACACACTACCCCAAAACGATACTTACACCATAAATCCCTCTAATCCCATCGTTATCTGAGCCAAAGACCGCCGAGCGTCGTCTATGATGTCATGTATCAAAGATAGTGCCAATCTGGTATACACGCCGGTGAGAGCAGTGCGTTCCACCGCATTGGCGCAAATGAAGACGGGAAGCTCCGGACAACTTGGTCAGGGGAGCGACCGGGTCGTGGGATCACAGAGAACTAAGGACGAGGGTATGCCTCCTCATCTCAGTTTTTATCCTTCCCGTTCGTCTCGGCAGCCTAGCCAGTCATACTTTGGCCTATGTATCATCATCCGATCGTCTAATTCCATGCCTTAGTGACCTCTGCTTGCTTCAAGTCCGCTTCATGATTCATCACGAAGCAGAAATTAATCCGGTGACTTCCACGGCGTAAACCATCCCACGTTTCGTTACCCCCCAAGCTCGTCCAACCCATCCCTTGCATCACTGTGCTGTCATGGAACCTGGTGCGGCTTCCGGGTTTCAGGACTCAGGCTCCCAGTAATGAGAATCGGGAACTCACCTCCGACCTGCTGCCCACACTGAAAGGGAGGAGCGAATGAGCTTACTCCTTGCGAGGTTGACATGTGAGTTTCTCTACTCGCCGATAACGAGCCACAACATCCTCACGCGACTCTGTCGTCGGATGACCCTTGCTCACTTTGTGGATAAAAAGCCCTTGATGTGCTCGATCGTCCCCTGCCGTGTGCCAAGGGGCGATTCAGCCAGTCTGAGCTCTTATGAACAGTCAAGTACATCCCACACACGTTACTTACTCAACGACTCCAGCCAAGCGCGCTTAGACGGCGTTTCCTTACAAAGCTTTATGACGTGTACTTTCGGCCAATCAGAGCCTGCAATCATGCAAATGGTAATGTTACCCAACTTCCTTGCAGATGCTAGACGCCCTGGACGAGAGTCGAGTGGGGCGTCGGGCATGTGCATGAGGAACAGAAAGGACACGCCTGCGACGTCAAAGAGTTGGCATATGACTCGCGCATGTTACTGTAAACTCAACTTCCAACTGATCGTTTACTCAACCGAGTCCTCTACACTCAAGCGCCCACCCTCACGCAACAACGGTGGTAAGGGCGAGTGCCACGCAGAACGCCAACTCCCGAACAACGCAACACAACTGGTGCCCAATCGCCACCTTCAAAATGGCGGGCAAGGGCAGTGCGGCCGTGCATTTCGGTCGCAGGGAGGGCGAACGATGGCGACGGCGGGGTAGTGTAACAGGTACATCCACCTTCACTACCATCACGACGAGGGAGGTGAGTTAACGCACCGTAGCCGGCGATGGCGCGCGTGGCCATTCCACTGCCGTGCCATCACGAAGACGACGACGCGGGTGAGGGGTTGCAATGACATGCCCACCACCACAACGACGACGACAAGGTGAGGGAGCAAGCAGTGGCCCTACCATGAAGATGAAGGGGCCCGCAACGGCATGCCTACCACGACCGCCCCGACGTGACGACGAAGGCGGCAGAGTGGGCCACCACTCCCAAGACACAAAGTCGCGAACGGCGATGACGAGGGTGAAAGCACGCGAGGGCGCGCCCATCACGACGACGACGACACGCAAGGGGGCGACCTAATGAGCGCAACGGCACGCCAACGATGTCGATGACGATGGTGGGAGGCGGCGGCAGCAGCTCTACCCCACCTTGACGATGAGGGCGCGGACGAGGGGCGCAACGGCACACCACCACCACGGCGCCGCCGGCGAGGAGCAGGATGAGGAGGCGCAGGCACGTCGATCACAACGACGACGAGGGCATGGGAGCACGTCTATCACCCACAAGATGACGAGGAGGGCGGCGCGGCGCAACGGCGCAACTACCACTCACCAGACGACGAGGAGAGCGAGAGGCGCGCAACAGTGTGCCCTCCACCAACCAGGACGACGAGTGGTGGCGCAACTGCCTGCGCACATGCACGCACACACCCAGGATGGCGAGAGGGGCGCAACGGCGCGTGCACACTACACGGGGACGCACCAGCGTACCACGACGATGACGATGACGACGAGCGCGAGGCGGGCAAGGACTATGCACGGCACCCCACCACCCAACGACGACTGCGTCAAGGGACGAAGACGACGTGGCGCAACAACTGCCACGCGACGACAAGGCGGCGATGACGCCACTGCCAGCAAGACGACGACGAGGGAGGGGGGAATCAAAGGCGCCCTAGCGCCAACGATGGTAATGACGAAGCGGCGCAGAGGCGCACCCATCCTCGCCGTGACGATGAAGACGAGGACGGCGAGGCGGTGCATTCATCGAGGATTTGTGTTCCTAACAAGGGGGGCATCAACGAAGACGTGAACGAAGGGGCACAACAGCACACCATCACCACAGTGCTGACAACGAGGAGCAGGACGATGAGGCGATGACGAGGGGGCGTAACGGCACGCCAACGATGAGGGAGGGAGGAGGCAGCGGTGCGGCCACCCCCATCTTAACGACTGGGACGTGGACGGCGGGGCATAACGGTGCACCATCACCACAGAGCCGACGCCGGCGAGGAGCAGGACGAGTTGGCGCAAGCATGCTGACCACACAGCCAGCGTGTATGGCTAGAGAACAACAGATCCGCTGGAATGTAGGTCAACTCAGGAATAGATTAGATGTTGCGTCATAGTGCTCCTGAGTGAATTCCAATCCACCCTAAAACCCTTGGGGCCAAACAACACAACTCATTGCACTGCATTCATTCTCTGGCATGTCTGGAATGCTGCTGCCCACTCAGGCCCATATGGTTGTGCCAGTACACACTCACCATGTACAACAGGCACATGCCCCAAAACCATTCCTGCATCAGGCAGGGATGATTTTTTTCTTTATCATTGCCCTTGTTGCTGTTATCACCCCACCCACAGGAACCCTCATCATATGCCACTTACAGAAGTCCAATAACTTTGAGAATGCACTTGCCTGTGGTTTGGTTGCCTTCAGTTTCACTGCAGGTGCAGGGGCAATGTCACTCATTTGTGCCCACCCTGGGGCATCCATCATCCTCATGTATGGCCTGAATGTTGGGGGTTTGCTTTCCAGCCTCTTTGCCCTATATCTCCTTGGTGAATGTGAGTATCTATAACACATCTTACCATATACTATGTACTCATGAGTCATTCAACTAAGCCCTTGCTTCATGGCGACATGCACTTGCACTGGCTGTGTTGTTGTGCTATGAAGGTCTCTACCTCCTGACACTGAAGCAGATTGCATCTCAAGAAGTGCTTCAAAGTGTTGAAGGACTGCTATCTCCAAAAGCATGGTCAAAGTGTAGGTTACTGACTTGGTCCCTTGAAGATTGCTTGTTGATCAATCTATGTAGTCACACAGGAGGCAGACATGCCTGAGGCAATACCACTACAACATGTTGGGGAAGACCTGAGCCATAATGGCAACAATGGTAATAGTTCTCCACTGAGTTACCTCAGCCCTGTAAGGATGGCTACCCTTTGACCATTGATTGTGCTGAAAATATTCTGCAGGTGTCTGAGTTCATGAAACACTTTCCTTTCAATGGACACACAGCAGCAGAGTTGGACAATGAGTTATCACACTTGTTGAATGATTCAGTGGATACAGTCATTTAAATTGTAGCCTTCAGTTTGTTTGCATTATACTGTACCATTACATATGGGTACTCTGTATATTAGTCCCATCATGTTCAAGCCTTGATATGTAGAAACATCGACCAAGTAAAGACCGACATCTCATCTACCGTCTCTTCCCCCGTGCCTTGACCGCTCTTGGCTTTTTAGCATCTGTGACCTTGTTAGGGACCGGCCCTTCGACGATCTCAACCTCATCGTCCGAGTCCGCCTTTCTCTTCGACCCAGTACTAGACCTCACTGTCGCCCCTTCTTCCGCAATATCGCTCATCGTCATCGATGACATCTTGTTTGTCGAACCCGGACTTGGCCGCACCGACGACGCGGTCCCGTGGGCGGACCCCCTCGACTTGACGGAGGAGGCAGGCGACGCTCGTCTCGATCCACCCGCCGAGCCAGCGCGGTGGTGCGCCGGGAAGAGAGGCAACGAGCCTACCTCGTCCACGCCGTCCCGCTTTTCTGCCGACCCGCCATCCGGTCCCTCTCCATCACGGAACCCCTCTAGCCTCGTCTCGCGCCAATCCCGTCGATATATGCTCTCGGCGGACAAGCCATCTTCAAAGGACCGTAGATCGCCCTCGACGTGCATCTCGTTGTTCTCGTGGTCGTCGTCGGCCCCAGGGTCATGGATTGCGATGGACCGTGAGACATGATCGCCGGTTCGACGCGCTGCAAAGTGCTCGAGAGAGAGCGAAGAGGCGTTCTTGAACGGGCCTTCCTGCCATCGGTTTGTGTCTTCTTCCGTCGTTGGGTCGCCCAGGTTCTCGATCCATTCCCATGGTCGGTTTTGGACGGGTGCGCCATACACCAAATGACCAGATGCGTCACGATGGGCATGCACTAGATTCGTGACGACTTTGTTGGGAGGGAGGTGTGGTAGTAGAGTGCATAGCTGCTGATAATATTCAGTAGGAATGTCGGTCGGTAGCTCGTCTTCGGATATGTTGGGGTAGTATTTAAAGAGGTCCGGTGAGCTCGACTTGGATTGAGAGTGAAGTTCTACCACAAAAGAAGTCAGTTCTTCGCAACAACATGGCAAAATAAGAATACCATCAATCACAAAATAGAGCGTATCGATGAGCAATGGGAATGCGACAGCGTCTAGGTCAGATGAGCCGGTTGCATGAACCTGTCTGTGTTAGTTTCTCCGTGGACATACATGATGCGTACACATACCAGCGCCAAACGGAAGAGTACAGAAGATAGAATGTCGTGCTGGTCGTGGATAACAGATGTCCAAGTTCCTTGGAACCCTAGATGAAACTGCAACAGTCGAGAAATAAAGAGAACACAATCCGTCAGTCGTCTTGATGCTTCAGCACCTCTCGAAATGCGCATGGACTCTATAGAGGAGAGGATCTCCCAAATACCCTTGGCCAGTCGTTCCTGACAGTTGGCATCCAGTTGAAAAAAAATCCCTTTTGTACGGAAGGGTTCCATGACGTGTGAGAGAAGGCGTAAGATCTCGCCCCCACGGTGAAGACGTTCTTCGAGGTTCTCCAACGATAACTGAATCGACGGGCGCGTGAGAACATCGACGAGACTCTCCATGCCGTTGTTTACAAACTAGAACAACACCAGATAAGTTTTCGTCAAGGAAAATGAAAGGAATAGACCTTTTCGGCCACTGCGTTGTCGATCTCCTTCATCATTTCTGCGATAAAACATGCCTCCTCAGAGGCAATCGAATGATGAAACAGAACCGAAGTCATCTTATCCAAAGATGCGCTGGCAGCTTGTTTCGTCGAGTCGTTTGCTATGGCGCGACCCAGCTGCCGTAGGCCGAACTGAAGTTGAACGGCAGTGGCAGCGAGGCGCCATGGACTGAGGACCGATGAGATACCACTATTCAAGAATGCGTTCACATCCGTGCCTGCAGGGGAAAGGTTAGAGGCCCCATGAGAACTCGAGAGATGGACACCTACCCTCGCTTGAGTCGCTAAGAATCACCTTGAGCGCGTTCACAAACGGTTCGAAGAGAGTTTCGTCAATGGATCCAGATTGGATGGGCTGCTCAAAGGCTTTTCGAACCACATCCAAATCGCGGTATGTCGCAAACCGGAACTGTCGACTTTCACAAGTTTTTACTCGGAGTCCTTTGGCAGTGTCTCGAAGGTATCGCGGAACAAAGGTATTGTGCTCGATAGACACGAGAGTAGGCATCTCAGCAGCGAGGAAGCCAAAGTGAGGTTCCCCAAACACGTCTTGTCTACGGGTATAGAATCGATGGATATCCAAAAGGGTATTCGGGAGCGTGGAGGATATCTGAGGCTCCGTTTTCAGAATCAGGCAGTCGAACAATGCGTTCGCAGACTGAATGTAAGTCACAAGAGATTGGGCTTGCGCCGATGTAACGTTTGCCAATTGAGTCCACGCGGGATAGACGAGACCTCGGAGGATAGTCGTAGACGGGAGTGCTCCGTGGGCACATAGGAAAAGAAGTACTAAAGAGCATACATCCCACGCATCGGGCGTGAGTGCCATTATTTCACCTTTGCCGATGCCGAGGAACCAGCGGAGTACTTGTCCGTCGATGCCTGCGGGGAGGTGCTGGTCAACATGTAAAAGGAATTGTGCATATCGTAGCGCGATCATGTGCCGTTTCGGGACGTCATCTGTCATGAATGGTACCTGACGCAATGAAGCCACAGTGTTGTCCCAGACCTTCAAGCCCCAGTCCGACGACGTTCGGTACTTGTACCACAAGCTATTTGCAAGGATCGAGGGTGCATCGGACTTGGAATCTTCCGCGAGTAATAAGATTTCTGGTAAAACCGAAGGCACCGTGTCACTCGTAGTCGTCTCCGGCGCCAAAGCCTGACGAATATGAATACCAAATCCGCCAGGGCGTCGTATCGACTTACATGAGCAAAAGAGGAAGTATCTGTCGCTACCAGGGTCCTTGCGGGTTCGTCCAAGTAGCGACCTCCGTCCATCTTAGCAAGCAGAGTCAAGAGTGATCTGACTTGCATCCCCCGGTTCCTCCAAACCATATGAGCAGAATAGAGAGCAGAAGTAATACTGCCCGTCGCATTCATGGAGGTCCAGACAGTGGCGAACCGATGGAATACTTCGCCAACCGCAGTAACAACTCCCGCGTGTGAAGTTTGCGACAATACCAAGAGACTCAGCTAAAGTTGAAAAAAAAAATCTGTGCTCTGTACCTGATTATCGAAAGGATCTTACCTCTAATAGTGAACCATAGCAGCTAGTACAGCACAACAACTCTGTCACCACGCTATAAGTTTGAAGAACGACCGCCTCATCCAGTCCATCCGAACTGCCTCAAAGTCAAAAGAGTGCACAAAGTGGGCTGAAACGGAACTTACGAGCCTGAAAACTTCTTATAATTCGGTAGAAGCCATTGCTTGAACATCTTGACTTGTTCGAAGCGCGGGGCATGGATCACTGTGTGACAACTGTCATGTAAAGCCGACAAAGAAGTGAATATACAAGGCATCGTTCCTAGATTAGCCCCTGTAAGCCGCACAACACACAAGGACCGCCCATAGCAACGTACCTCCGAATATGAGCGGCAAAACGGCACGGATTTCGCGCCTCATTTCCTTCTCGCATACATCTTCGGGCGTTTCCCGTGCGCGCGCACCGTACAGAATTAGCTTTCGCTGATGCAACAATGACAACGTCACGTCGTGAAGTGGTATCCATCGCAGGAATTCACGATGTTTTGAAGCGGATTCGACTGGCTGTCACAGTCAGCCAAAGTGACCACAACTGGATTCTTCACAGCTTACCTCGGAACATGACAAGCCTGGCTCACTGCGCGCAACAAGCCGTTGGATGTATGCTGCATAATCAAACAAGCCATCCTTGACAAGTTTCCCAAAGAGAGCTGAGACTGGTCGAAGATTAGCGCGGTCCGCAGCTACCTCACTCGTGTCAAGCCAGTCAATCAGATAGTCATGCAGCGCTGTACAAGATAATTCACGACGCGCTGAGCGTTCGCAATATTGACTGAGAAGAGTCACAGCAGCGATGGGACGATGGGGCCCAAATTGCAGCGGCGTCACGGCCCAAGTGAGGAGCGTATCTAGTTTTTCCGTGAAAAAAGACGACGGATCGCCCAAACATGACGGAAAGAAATCAATGGTTGAAATGACAGTGTTACAGGATATTGAATTGAGTTTCTTGATAATTGAATCCAGTCAGCTGGGCCACGCAACAACGCAAGTACCCACCTGGATATCAACAACCATCGAACCCAGTCTCTCTAAAGCGCGGGGTGGGAGATTCCGGAACAACATTGCGTCATTCCTTCTTTGGATATCCGAAAGGTTTTCTCGCAGCAACCTCTGAACCTCACGTTGTCGGCGATCTTCGGGTATCAAATTATCTCCGACATCAGCAGATAATACTGATGCCAGTAGTAACGAGTGACCAGCCCAAGAGTTAGGGCTGACGAAAGAATCTGGAAGCGTGAGGCAAATTCGCTACACAAATAAGAATGCGACAGTAAGTCAATGATAACGGACTCACCTGTAATAGGGTTACTAACAAACCATCCAGCCCCGCGAGTTGCCCTTGCGCTGATGATCGAATCTTTTAAACTGAATTAGATCGCAAAAAATGACGACAGAACAAATTAACCTCTGAGAGCTTCGCCAAACATGCGTCCCCAAAAGGTCGGGCGAGTGCACGACTGGTAAGCATGCCATCCAAATACTCGTCTGCAAGATGGGCTATAAACCCAGCTTGCGCGAGATTGCACGTCATCATTTGCTGAACTAACCACAAGAGGAACGTGCGACTGTCAACCAGACCATCTCTATAAAATGGTCGTAGTAATTGGAGACTGTAAAGATCCAGGTCAACACAGAGAGGGTCGTGATTGTAGCCCTACCAATAACTAAAACGAGAAAGCCATCGGTCCCGGGAGTCCGGATCTGAAAGCACCCCCTTGAATGATTGCTTTATATTCAATCCCAAGCGAGGAGCGCTAGGAAGGGCTATTTCGGCGAGTTGTTTCTTGAGATAACTCGTCACAACGTTCGTCCAGTCGATGCTGTATTGTGCGGGATTATAATTCGGCTTGTTCCGTAGACCCACCTAGAACATGGAATCAGCTACTGAGGATCATCGAGCCATCCACCGATATACAGTCTCGTTTGCACCAAGAACTCTCAAAAACCATACGGCACGCGGGACTGCGACGTTGTTGGATTGCAGCAAATCAAGAAGATCGTGTCCTTTTGCCCCATGTGGTACACTTTTACCCAGCTTGTGTAATGGGACGTCATCATTTGCGAGGTCCGCGAACCAGGCCTGACGTTTTGCGTCGTTAAGGGTGACGCGAGATGGCATCTTAAAAGTCCAGGGACTATATGCATTGTGAGCGGAGCGCAAAGTAGAGACCGAAGTGGCAAGCTTACGGAACGGCGGGGGTAATCTCAGCACGACGTGTAAATATCTCAGTCATTATATGCTCTAACTGCATCAGCGCAGTGGGATCGAAGATGTCGCTCTGCTCAGAATTTGACTGGAGGCGGGCCTCTGCGACGCTAGAGGTCTCTGACTGATGGTATGTGAGGGAGATTTTAGCGCAGAGCACTTGTTATACATACCGAGACGAACTGACTGAGTACGAACCCACTCTTGACGTTAGTTTCTGAGAGCACATCTTCGTCCTGCCCAGGATACGGAGGATGAAATCCAAGATAACCTGCGAGATTCTGTATTAGCTCTGGTACATTTGGACATGTGGGGTCACTTGCCGACGTCAGCTGCCCGATGAGATGGAGGTACCCAAGGTGGTGGACGTGAGTCGTACACAGGAAGTAACTCGTGTTTCGTGTTGTTCTTCGTCATGAAGCCGGTTCAGCTGGCGTCGTATTCATTTGAGAAGACGCCCTGCCAGATTTTACCACGCTCTCACAAGTTCTTACTAATAACTAGCCAAGTTATCTCTTCCTTTTGGACACTTGGTTATCCCCTCCATCATCCTGCGTGCAGGCTCTCATCGTGGGCTGAAGCACGAAGTGTACTGAGGTTCGCTAAGTCGAACTTTCAGCTCTCCTAGCCAAAACCGGGCCTGTCTGCAATCTCAACTTCCAAAAGCGGGGATCATGTCCACCACCCAGTCTTCGTCAACAGTACACCGTTTTTCCTTGTACAAGGTCAGGTCTTTGCATACACAAGCACAATGGACTATTATGAACTCTCCACCTTCAACATGGCAAAATCAATCAGAGTCAATGGTTTCCTTGAGCTCATGGCCGCGGCTGTTGGAGTGGAAAAAAGTGAGCACGTTGACGCAGACGGTGGGATCTGCAGAGCAGGTGAGCAGGCGTAGAATCCACAAATAACTTTTTCTTTTTTGAGCGTGTACCGACTCGGGGACATGTAACGTCAAAGAATGTCTGGATAATGCTGTCTTTATTTTTGAGCGTCAGAATCTCGTTCATGATGTCGTTCTTCACCTACACTGAAAAGTGATCCGACACTGTACATACGATCGATCGAAGTCGTATCGAGGTCATCTGGGAAAGGAGTCGCACTGAGACCTTCCCCGGCTGGTGCAAACAGTCAGTCATTGGATGCCACAGAGGAAGCAGCAAGGCATACACTTGAAGAAGTTGCTCAGGCGCGGGTACTTGATATAGTCGACGAGACTTGCATTGCTCGTTGCCTCGAGAATAATAAGCAACTGGGAAAAGTTTTCCAAGACGACCCCCGATTCGGTGACAGATTCCATCTGCTTTGCATGGTTGCGGAGGTATTTTTCCCCGTCGCCGACCGAGTTCCTTACGAGTGCCCGCAACTCGCAGACGACTCCCTCAAACGAGGTAAACACGATGCCCTTCAACAAGGGACTGTGCGGGCACGACGTTCTCTAATCTGCGGTTCACGAAGGCGGTGCGACTTGGATCAACCCCAGTGAAGTCCAAGGCATGTCGAAAGTAGCTAAGATTTGGCTTCCGCTCGTGTACTGCAGCAGATATAAAGACGTGCTCAAAGAGAGCCCAGTCTTCAGGGCGAGCCTTGCTACGAAGGACCTCCCAATCTGGGGCAGAAATATTGGACATGGCGAAGAACCTGGCGCCACTGTTTCTCTGTAGTTGCCATGGATTGCTCTCTCTACTAAGCCGCTCGAAAAGCAGTGCCTACTTCGGAGGCATCGAGAGAAAATTCATCGGCAGCGAGGCGATACGTTTCCTCTTCATTGATGTTGCCCTTTTCATACTCGAACGTGACAGAGCGCAAAATTTTGTGGAAGGTTTTGAGAGAGATGGGGGCGCCTGTATAGGCTGGCCAGGTGAACGAGATGTCATCCAGTTCGAATATTAAATTGTCTACGTTGCGATCACGAGCAGTAGCTGGAGGGTGTTTCACGTCCAAGGGAAAGGGAGTAGTGAGAGGGGACATGGCAGAGGCAGACGACGAGGGGGAAAAGAGGGGTGACACTTGCACGGACGCCATGGAGGATCCTGCTGAAGAAGGCATGGCTTCTGTAGGTGCTGTGAGGATGAGCGGTCAGCCGGAGGTTAGTTATACATCAACTAATTGATTTTACATCGCGTCAGGCCAACGTGAACCGCGAGGGCGGGTGAGGACTCGTCTGAGTCTCGGGACGCTTGGGTCCGGTATTCCGACGCTCTCGAAGGAAATAGCTGCGAGGTGCTAAGAATAAAGTGTGAGCCCTGAGTGGGTGGTGCTACGACAACTTGGAACAAGTGAAATATGGGACTGATACGTGAGATGGGGTAGCGAGTACCTCTCACCTTGTGCCGAAAGAACACAGTTGTCCGTTTTCTGTACTCAGTGCTTACAACCTCAATCTATGACATTAATGACACTCCTTAACCTAACAAAAGCCAGGGCTTACGACAATACGAGAATAAAATCTATGCTTTTAAAACTACTCTGTCCAATGCATGCATCAACTCAGATGCACCATCAGGGTTGACAGACATGTCCTGGCAACTGAGAGCAAGTCCAAGTGGCGCACTCCCATCCCCATCGAATTCATCAAGGACTTCGGCTGCACCAGACAAATGAGCAACTCGGGCACAGGCAGCATGGATTGCAAGAAGCCTTGGATGTGGAGGTGGGATAGCCTCGCCGTCGTCAGTTGTAGGGTGGTGGAACTGAGTTCGCTCGAGGATCCCGACGTGCGAATGATAAGATGGGTAGCGAACTTCAATACTATAAGAATCAGGAACAATGTTTTCGTCGTCGTCCTTTTTGGATCTCTCAGGCCTACTGCGGTAAAGGCAATTAAAAAAATACATACCACAGCAGGAATCAGCCATAGCCCCAATTCATCAAACAATTTGTGTGCGTTAAGCTCGGCAATGATGGTGTTTGCTGGGAGATGCACATCTAAATTGTTGAGGATCTCTTGAATCCTGATGCCTCCAAAGCGATCAAGCACAGCTGCAGCAGAGGATGCCCATCGTAACTGAGTGCAAAGCAGAATGAGATCCATAGATCCCCCTGTAAAAACAACTGACCTTCTCTCGCGCAGTAGCAGACAAGCCACCGACACCTTCTGTAAGTGACTGACTGATAATATGCGCTACCTCCAGAAACCCAAGGGACTGCGGCCCCACAGGCTGGGCACTATGGGTGCGAATATCGAATTTGTTCGAGAATTTGCAACAACGTCGATCCCGCTGGAGCAGCTTAACATCTGTTCAGCATTAGTTAAACAAAACATGCAAATCCACTGACCTGGTCTCTCAGCCATTTCGGTGTTTGACCTTGACGAGCCATGGTTCGAGAGTGTTCTTCGGCGACCTCTTTGAAGGACATCAGGGGGCTCAGGTCAGCCGATATACACGGTGTAGGCCCTTTAGGATTCCGGACTGTTCGCCGGCATAAACACTGACAATTAAGACAGGCAGATCGCTCACAAATGCGGATAAGACCAAAGATATAGAGGTGGGCGAGTCCAGCAAGGATCTCTGGATTATCCTCGCAGCTGTTGATCTCACGAGCTACGCATTCCCGGCCTTCTTGAGTGGGTGCGTAAATCAAAGCGTACCCGAGGGTCCTGCCAGCGACCTGAGGGGGGGTCTTCAACATGATATCTTCCGAATGAGGCTTAGCGAGTTCGTCAAAGAAGGTGCCCCATGCTTGAGCGCTCTCAAGTCGAGTGCAGGAATTGAAAGCATTGTGCAACTGCGGATCAAGACCTTGATCAAAGGGGTTGGGAGGGAGCGGGGTCGGCTGCCACATGTTTGAAGCGGGGAAAAGTAAGATAACCTCAGCTCGCCGCTTAATAGTTAAGGTCTTAACTCCGACCGAACTCGAACTCCGATCTCAGTGGATTCTGGGAGATCCGTCACTAGGGGCGGAACCTTGCGGAGGATGCTATGGTAGTTACTTGGCCTGTTTGTGATTCATGGGTGATGTACAGGCTGAGTCTGAGCTCGTACAATGTGCATGGCTTATGTCGTTCCAACGGTGTCCGACGCTTCCCCGACTCTCACAAAGTGGGAGGTTTGTTTGTTGAACGCTGAAGCTTGAAGCTTGAAGACCGAGTCTGTGTCTAGCGTCTCATTTGTCCCCACGCTGAAATGTCCGCATGGATGCCAACCGGCAACAGAGACAGCCATTTGCTTTAGAGAAGGTAGCCAATGTACTATATGTAACCCACTTCTGGACAAAAGGACGCCAACAGATGGCAATTCCGGACGTGGCGTGTTCCACCATGGTTCCCTACTTGCCTGGTCTGACCTTCTCACCCAGTATTGGGGAACCCCAAAGGTTCCCGGGTCGGTGCACGCGTCGGACTGACTTCCTGTTACGTGCAGTACGCGTTCGTACTTCACCTGGCTCGCCTCGGCCTTCTTTAGGCAAGTCCTCCTGGTATCCAGGGTTGTTCCCTGATGAATCTGCTGATGCGTTCTTTTCTTCCAAGACGAGCCTCTTGACCAGCCAAAGTGAGCAAGGGTCGTCCGACGAGTGTCACATGAATATGTTGTGGCTCGTCTTCAATGATTAGGGAGACTCTTATGTCAACCTCGCGAGGAGCAAGCTCATTCGCTCCTCCCTTTCAGTAGGTACAGCAGCGGAGGCGTGTTGCCTGATTCTCATGACCGGAAGCCCGAGTCCTGAAACCCGGAGACCGCACTAGGCCCCGTGGCAGCACAGCGACACAAGGGATGGATTGGACAAGCCTGGGGAGCAACGAAATGCGGGATGGCTTTACTTGATAATGCTGAGTGCTGAGCGACTAGCCCAAGAGTTAGGCTGACGAAAGAATCCGGAAGCGTGAGGCAAATTCGCTATACGAATAAGAATGCGGCGACAAGTCAATGGTAACGGACTCACCTGTAATAGGGTTACTACAAACCATCCAGCCTCGCGGATCGCCCTTGCGCTGATGATCGAGTCTACTGGATTAGATCGCAGAAAATGACGACAGAACTAATTAACTTCTGAGAGTTTCCCAAAACATGCGTCCCCAAAGGGTCGGGTGAGCGCATGACTGATAAGCATGCCATCCAAATACTCGTCTGCAAGATGGGCTATAAACCCAGCTTGCGCGAGATTGCACGTCATCATTTGCTGGACTAACCACAAGAGGAACGTGCGACTGTCAACCAGACCATCTCTATAAAAGGGTCGTAGTAATTGGAGACTGTAGAGATTCAGGTCAACACAGATAGGGTCATAATTGTAACCCTACCAATAAGTGAAACGAG
>JBBPTV010000285.1:0-28839 GCA_038094275.1 Tubosaeta brunneosetosa | reverse complement strand
ACCCCTGACACCCTAGTGTATGGTGGGATAATGTTAAAAGATTGGGTCAATTGCCATCAATCAAATATTTTAGCCCAGGTCCTAGAATGGAATAGATGGGATAACACATGATGATTTGAGGGGTGATAGGATATCCCAGAGTTTGATGGACAAACCCATGGAAAAATGACCACTTAGGTAAATAGTTGACCCACATTTAATATACCTAACAGGTCCCCTTTTAGGGGGTGACTGAAGTGCTTCCCTCATCCCTTTGACTGATTGCACTTCATCTTCTGCTTCGCGCACAGATCACAGACCCGGCCAGGGAGTCCAGAGCACGTCGCCTGCCTCTTCACACACTGACCACACGGGGCCAGGCTTGTACTTGCTATGGGCACGGTCGCCATCTTCTTTGCCGAAGGGGGCGCCTCTTTGTCTTCATCATCGTCTACGACCGGACGTGCATGCTATCACCACTATGTTTAGTACCGCGCCATTATCGACAACTTCTGTGACACACCTTGTTCCTGGTAGACCGCACCAGTCTACCCATTCCGCTTGCCTCTGCCAGACCTGTTGCTGGTGGAGTCTGCTCCTCATGCTCACTCTCGCTCTCCTCGTCCGAATTGACTGGACCCTTGCTCGACAGCCTGTAGTATCTCGAATTGCTGGTGACCATCGCGGGCAACCTTGTCTCCTTCATCGCCTCTTCCCATTTGCATTGCACCCGGTCCTTCAGTGAGGTGGCCCACTTTTTGTAGAGGTCATTGCTGTTTCACATCGCCGTGGTAGTCCGAGGGTCAATTCTTTTTTCCAGACCTTGGTTGCTGGCCGCTTTGAGACATCGCCGAAGTTGTTTCTAAACAAGAAGTCAGTAAAAGGTCATCTGAGACAGCCAATCACGTACCGGTGTGGAGTCCCACTGTCCTATCCATGTGTCCTGATCCTCCTCCAAACCGTCCTTGTCATCAGGTATGCAGTCAGCAACATCCCGGACCTTCTCACACACGGCTTGAAGGTTGGCAGCGGCGACGGTTATGGGTGTTGGGTTGTTGAAAGTGTTGCTGTATTGGAGGAGATTGTCGATGGTGGATGTGTTTGTCAACATGGTAGAGAGATGAAGAGAAGTGGGGAAAAGTTGAAGTGGATGTGGAACAACGGACGTGTCTTAAGTGTTGAACGCGTCCATTGTTCGTGTTTTCAAGGTCCACACCTAACTGAGTCACGTGACTGACTGTGGACAGTCAGTGTTCAAGTACCCTGCGGATGTAGGAGCCTTCAGCTCTCTACATTTGTAGGGCATGTTCTACAGGTATTCTAGGTATCATCCATCCATCGTTCAAGACCTCCATCATGTCCCGTGTCCATCCGCGTTGATCCAAGTTCAGTCCGGTTCGGATTGTTGTATCCAGTTAGTCCGTACAGTCCGCCTGAGGTGTATCCAGGTCAGACACTTTTCATTTGTCTCTTTTCGTTTGTTATTGGTTCTCGCCTTCTTAGATCTTGTTGTTCCAACCACACGTATCTCTTCTCCTTCGATTTTGGTGGGTTGTCTTGGGATTTGCGGCTGTAGATAGGTGTTCTTCCTTAGATCTTCTTGCTTTGAAAGTCCTGGGAAATACCCGGACTATAAAGCCTTGTACCATGCGATTGCAATAAATCTCTCTCTGACTCTCGGTTTTGTTTGTGGTCGGTTCTCCTCTCATTGTTGTTGTTGTTCATACCCTCTGTCTTTGTCTATCTGGTTTCCGTTGGACCGAACTCATTGTTCTCTGCTCGTTTCAATCCGGTTTTCACATCGGATTGCCCTCTCTTCGTGCTAGGTGTCGTCTAGCTACCCCTTCTCACTACAGTACATACATACGAACCCCTTGGGATGAGCCTAGCTCACACCACCCCTTTTTCTACCAGTCCCCTCTGCCTACAACAGGGTCTCCCTGGACGTGACAGTGGTACCACCTACCCATCTTTCTTCTTTACACCGCTGCCACCATGACGGCAACCCCAGTGCAAGGGTATGCAATGCCACACCAACCACTACAGCACGGACAAGGTGATGGTGTGAAACACACATCTACCACCATCACAACGACGATGAGGGCGAGGCGGTGATATTAGTAGTATTAATTAATTTCTAAATTAATTAATTTTTTTTTCCATTAATTAACTGTCTGATGAGTATTGAGTACCTGGCTAACTGAGTAAAATAAACTACTGAACCAACTAACTGACTGATTAACTGAGTAACTAACTAAATGATATACTGGTACTACTGAACTGACTGAGTGACTGACAAAATGAGATGCTGGACTAACTTACTGGCTGTCTGGCTGGCTGTATGCAATACTGAGCAAATGGGTAACTTACCAACTGCTGTCAGAAGCCAAATCTGCTATAAGAACTGTTTTCTGACTGTCTGATGATCTGACCAACCTGCTACAGCTTAGTTTGCTTGTGTCAGATAAATCAGCAAACACAGATTAATCGCAAGTTTGCTGATAGAGAGTGAGTAGCCAGTTTAGTGGTTGATGTTGACCTTGCTCGGTGCACATTGACAATGGTCATAGTGACACTCAGAAGGCTGCTCTGGAAGATACTGAAGGGCTTTAGTGCCATCTTCCTCATCACAGACTCGCAGAGAGGGCGTCGCCAGATGGGCACATAGCGTCTCAGAAGGACCCCACTACTTTCACAACAAGCACTGCGCGTCTCATCTGCCCGTGCTAGAAGGGACTTTACGTCCATATCAAGACCTCAACAAGGACAGTGTCCGCATCAAGTCAGAAGAGATCCAAGAGAGCATAGGCAGCCCTCTTTCCTCACTCACCCCCAGCCTCGTAGATGCGTTGGAAGTTGACCCTCTGTCGGAGTTAGCTGGTATTCAGGAACTAGCTGAAGTGTTTCTCTGGAAGACGTTAGGTGGTCTGATAGGTGCTGAGTTAGAAGGCCTTTATGTAGAAGGTCGGGATCTCGCAGAAGTAGAAGTATGTGAAGTAAGGTTCAGATCAGAGGTACAAGAAGAGCCGGTAGGAAGAGTCAGGTATAGGACTCCTACCCCATACCCAAGAGAAGAAGAAAGATGAGAAGTTCGTTAGAGGCCTAGAAGGAACTGATGGGTTCATTGGCTGGATTACACTAGAGTCAGGGAAGACGCATATGCTGAAGTCTTACCTAACTACTTACACCCTTGCCGCACTTTGAAGGCAGCTAAGCCTTGGGCAGCATTGTAACAAGTAAACCAGGAAGTCTGGTAGAAGTATTAATAAATCAGGCGTTAGAGGCTCTTTGAAGTCAGAAGCGTAGAATTCAGAAGTAAAGCCAAAGGGCTAGAAGTAACATGTTTCAAAGATGATGACAGAACTCTGCATGCTGGTCGTTCTGGTCACACTTCTATTGCTTATGTCATTTCTTGTATGCATATGGCGAGCAGTGCCATTTGGAAGACCGGTGATGCTACACATTACCTGGGAGCAAGGCTACTTTGAAGTCATAGTAGTTGAAGCAATGTTGTGGTACATGTACTCAGAGCCAGAGGAAAGCGAGAATAACAATGAAGACTCTCACTCCCAAAACACTGAAGAAAGAGCCTAGATAGTTGGATGCAACTACACTTGGGATCCTGCTAAATGGGGAGAAGGAGATTGGGCACAAAATGCTGACTGGGATCAGCATGCCCACGATGATGAAGCTTGGGGACAAGTGGATGCATGGTGTACGCGAATGCCTACACCAATTGGTCCACCACCATGGGTGACAAATCCACCCTCATTTAGAACAAGTAGATTTGCAACACCAGCCATAAGGGTAGTTGGTGAATTGCTGGACTTGGTTGGCAGGCCAAGCAGTGCAATAGAAGTCACAGAAGAAAGGCTACTCATTGCCTTAGAAGCCAATCAGGAAAGGCCATCTATCGTGCCAAGGAACAGAGAAGAAGTTCATCTCGATTTCCCTGACTTGGAAGAGGTTGGAGACGTTCCAAACCCTGCTGATGAAGAAAGAGTTCCACGAGAAGTAGTGGACCTTATTGAAGAAGAACCTTTAGAGCAGGCCAGCATATTACAGGTTATGCTTGCTGAATACGTGCAAAACTGAAGTTGACGTTCATGTCCTGGAATGACATTAAACTTACCCACTGCTGGACAGTTTAACCCATAAAACAGAAGACATGTCTTGGGATGACGCTAAACTCAACTGCCATTTGGAGAAGTTCCTTAGGTGGCTAATGTGAAGAGTGACAAAGAAAGTTCACTACATCAGAAGTAAGGTTCAATGTGATATTAATCATGTACAGGTCTTAGATGTTTAGTCTCTACATTCTGAAAAGTTGGGTGCGTCTCTACTTGAAGTAGAGTGTGGCAGGGACTATACTCCTGTGCTTGATTCACCCATTGAAAAGAAAATAAAAATTTTGAAGAAGGATGAAATCCCGGTCCTAGACGGACAGCTATACATAAAGCTGTTATCTGAAAAAGCTAAATTACCTACATGAGGATTGGAAGAAGCAGCCGGACTAGATCTGTATGCTGCAGAAGAAGTTTTAGTTCCAAAGCATGGGAAAGCTCTGGTTGATATGAACATCGCCATCGCTACTCCAAAAGGAACTTATGCACGAATTGCACCTAGAAGTGGCCTAGCAGCTAAATTCATGATTGATGTTGGAGCCGGAGTCATTGACAGCAACTACCAAGGAAGCATCAAAGTCCTTTTGTTCAATTTGTCAGAAGAAGACTTCCAAGTTAAGGAAGGCGACAGGATCACACAAATAATTCTAGAAAAAATAAGCCAACCAGAGATTAATGAATCTCAGGAACTAGATCAAACCCAACGGGGTGAAGCTGGATTTGGTTCCACCAGCGGACATGAAAAGCTCACACGAAATGTTCACATGGGTACTGAGATACTCATGGACGTGAAGATTGCAAATGCGAATGACAAAAGATTCCACGAAGTAAAAGCACTGCTAGACAGTGGCGCAAATGAAACGTTCATTGATGCAACATGTGCATGGGAACTCCACCTTGATTTGAAACCGCTAAGAACCCCCATCCCTGTGTTCAACGTTGACAGCTCTAAGAACAGCACTGGAAGCATTATGCATTCTGCAGAAGTCATAATCCAATTCCAAGGTCACCATGAAAAGATTACAGCAGAAATTACGGATTTGGGCAAAAATCAAGTCATGATAGGGTATAATTGGCTACGTCACCATAATCCCGAAATCGATTGGAAATCCAGAAAAGTCCAGATGACACGATGTCCCAGAAGCTGTGGACTTCTTCAGGATAGAAGTATTCATAAGGTTCAATGTGACGAAGAAGAGCAGGACGAAGCATGGACTGCTTATCTTGTCCGCTCTGCCACCGCTAAAGTTGAAGAGAAAAAGGAAACTGTGGAAGAACTTGTTCCGAAACAGTACCATAAATGGCTTAATGTGTTTCAGAAGAAGGATTTGGAACGAATGCTGATCCGGAAACCGTGGGACCATGCAATTGAGCTCAAGGAAATGTTCCAGCCTAAGAAGGGCAGGCTCATCCCACTATCGCCAACAGAACAGGAGGAAGTCTCCACTTTCATTGATGATCAATTAAGAAAAGGGTACATACACCCAAGCAAAAGTCCTCAAACAGTACCAGTATTCTTTGTTCCAAAGAAGGACAGACGCAAACGGATGGTCCAGGACTACAGGTACCTGAATGAGCACACGGTCAAAAACAATTACCCGTTGCCGTTGATCGGACAACTGGTTGACAAGCTCAAAGGAGCTAAACTCTTTACGAAAATGGATCTTAGATGGGGATACAACAATGTATGCATTAAAGAAGGTGATGAATGGAAAGTGGCATTTGTTTGTTTCCGCGGAGCTTACGAACCCCTCATGATGTACTTTGGGCTCTGTAACTCCCCTGCCACATTCCAAGCAATGATGAATGAAATATTTGCTGATATGGAAGACGTTGTGGTAGTCTATATTGATGATCTCCTAATATTCACACGTACAGAAAACCAAGAGGAGCACAATAGGATCGTAAAAGAAGTTCTCCGACGGTTAGAAGAGAACAATTTATTCGTAAAACCAGAAAAGTGTTTCTTCTCACAAAAGAAAGTGGAATTCTTAGGTATGACGATTGGCCAAGATGGTATCAAGATGGATGAGGATAAAGTATCTGCCATTCTTGACTGGCCTACACCAAAGAATCTCCAAGGAGTTAGAAGTTTCCTAGGATTGGCAAACTTCTACAGACGTTTCATTAAAGATTATGCAATTGTGGCTAGACCACTAAATGATTTGACAAGAAAAGATGTTCCATTCATTTGGACAGAAAAAGAACAACACGCTTTTGACACGCTAAAGAAGAAGTTTACGACAGCACTGATTCTCACATTCCCCGATAATGACAGAGAATTCTGGTTAGAAACGGACGCCTCAGACTACACTACTGGTGCCGTTCTGTCGGTAAAACTAGAAGAAGACCAGAAGTGGCACCCAGTTGCATTCTATTCGCATTCCATGTCTGATGCAGAAAGAAATTATCAAGTATTCAACAAAGAAATGTTAAGCGTCATACAGGCATTGGAGCAATAGAGGCACTACTTGGAAGGTGCAAAGAAGCAGTTTGAGATTTGGAATGACCATGCTAACCTGCAATGGTTTATGCAGAAGCAAGATCTCAATCGCTGCCAAGCTAGATGGGCACAATATTTATCACGTTTCAGTTTCACGTGGGTCCACAAACCCGGATACACTATGACAAAAGTAGATGCATTGTCACGAAGAGAAGACCATGCGGAAGGAATTGATGCCGATAATAAGGCACAATTGATGATTACCCTGGACAAAGTTAGAAGTATGCAAATCGTCTCAATGGAGGATGAAGGGGATAAAATTCTGGATGACATACAAGTGTCCACCCTGAAGCTAAAAGAATCTGACGTACGACACCTCAAAGGCCTAGGGGCAGAAGTAAACTTTGATGGAGTGTTCATTAACAGAAAAGGGCAAGTCTTTGTTCCTGACGATGAAGATCTGAGAAGACAGGTCATCACGTTGCACCATGACTCAGTTGTTGCAGGACATCCAGGAAAAGAAAAGACATGTGACTTGATTGCAAGAAGTTACTATTGGCATAATATGACCAAAGAAGTTGAAACTTACATTTCACACTGTTCACAATGTCAGAAAATGAAAACTGGAAACAAACTGCCAGCCAGTTTGATGAATCCCCTCGAATTGGCAAACATGCCTTGGGAAGATGTTTCAGCCAATTTCATTACAGATCTGCCAGAATCAGACGGATTCAATGCTATCCTAGTGGTAGTTGACAGATTCTCAAAAGAAGTTGAGTTTATACCCACAGATAAAACAGTTTCCGCTATAGGAACAGCAAAACTATATTTGGAAAGAGTTTGGACAAATCACGGGCTCCCATGTTTGATTGTTTCAGATCGGGGACCCCAATTTGCTTCTCAAGTAATGAAGCATCTCTGTATCTGATTAGGAATAAAACCACAGCTTAGCACTGCTTATCACCCACAAACAGATGGGCAGACGGAGAGGGTCAACTGAGACCTTCAACAATATTTATGCATCTTTTGCTGTGATCACCAAGACGATTGGCTGAAGTGGCTTAGTCTTGCACAGTTCGCACACAATAACCACAAATCGTCCACAACCAAGAAAACTCCGTTTAAGGTTACCCAGACTTACCAGCTGCAGATGGGAACGGAACCCGGCAGTTCTAAAGCCCCCGCAGCAGATGTCTTCATTGACAAAGTTCAACAAATGTTTGATGAAGTATGTGCAAACTTAGGTTTGGCATAGGATAAAATGAAAAAGAATGCTGCATCACAGTGAAGTGTTGCCCCTGCTTATGCAGTTGGTGATGAAGTTTTACTCACTACGGATAATCTGCGCTTGACGTGCCAAAGTAAAAAGATGTCTGAAAAATGGCTTGGTCCATTTAAGATCGAAGAACTCGTTGGCAACAATGCCGTTTGACTGAAGTTACCACAGACAATGAAAATCCATCCGGTGGTTAATGTTTCCAAAATAAAACCATTTCGGGAACGCCTTTTTGGCCAACCTGTTTTTGAACCCAGACTGGTGCTAGTCACCGAGGACCGAGATGAAGAGTATGAGGTTGACCATATCGTAGATGCCTGCCACAAAGGTCGTGGTTGGGAATATCTGGTCCATTGGGCTGGATATGATGAAGACGCTCACACTTGGCAATCGAAGAAAGATCTTTCTAACACGCAAGCCACCTTAGAACTCTTCCATGAACATAATCCTTGCCTTTTTCTTTGAGAAGCCTTTACAGAGTGCTTTGGTATTTTCAACCCATATCCTGAAGTTTATGCCACTGCCATGGATTGTCTGGAATCCAACCCATAGAAGGGGGGTAGTGTTACGGTCTCATTATTTTCACTTTACGCTTTCGTTTCTCTTTGACATCTTATCTTCATCAGGATCTTATCAAGGGTCACAGCCATGCTATGCAGTAAGTGCTGACACATACCCGATCCGATCTATGACTCACTCGGACTCATTTCATTTCACTTCAAACATGTTTCACCTTTTAATTTCTGCCTCTTCCATTCTGCCGCACCTTGTGTGTGACTCATGTCTCTTATCTCGGCTGTGTCCACAGCCTTACACATGTTCTTCATTTCTGTGCTATGCATTGCTATGCCGCTTATCTCTAGGGTTTAGGATATTCCATATTAGTGACTCATCAGTAGATTAGGTCACAACATGTACATACAGTATGAGTAGTATATAAAGGCCAAGGGCTTGCCTGGGACATCTCCCCAGTCAAGTTCACTTGGAGTATTCCTTCACTCTGAGTGATTTCCTCTTTTCTTGACAAAGGTTGCTGCCTCTTTGAAGTTTATGCCTTCACTCATTTGAAGTCATTTCAGCCGGCACTGCTACACTGGGGTCGGCAACCCCCAGAACCTGCATGTTTAAAGTATAATCAGTCCTAAGGGACCACCTGCATGGGTGTGGCAGAATGTCCAGAGATGTTCGTGTCCTCACCACGTTGTCAAGCAAGGGACATAGTTCGAAGTGATTGGTGGGTTGGAACTTGAGTGATCGCACATGTGAGGCATACTTTTCGAACCCGGTCCAATCACTGGCCACTGGAAGCGTCTCAAAGCACTGTGGCACAATGAGTGGTGAACTGAAGGCGCAGATATAACTCACATCTTCATATGAATCCTCATGGTGAGAGATTGATGAGGTCGTTGACTTCCTTTCACATGACATCAAGTGATATCTGCGACCATCGTTTGCAGACACACGTGTTGGTGACATTTGTGGTCCTTTGTCGTCAGTGTGAGAATACATTGACACAGCGATATACCACCCAACACACTATTTGCCATCGCTGTTAGCTCAGAGGGATAGGCAACAAACCGAACCACTCACAAGGCCTTGCTAGCAATGGTTGCCGTCCTCGAGTTGTGATTTACATTTGCTTTCAAATAGTCAGACATGCACTTCTTGAAAAAGTTGGTCTTCCCTTGGAGCGAGATCTTGTCCATGAAATCAAAGAGGTTCATCATGATGTATCCTTGTCATTGCCCAATGAGGCCAGCAAACAGTCAGCAATGAATTCGATGTGTTGGCACATGAGTCTGGCATTCAACCCGATCAGTGCAACCAGCAATGCATCTAAACACACTAGTTTAGCACAAAAGTAATAAACACCTGAGGATCTTACCAGTCAGTAGGAACTCCTGTTCTATCTCGACAGCCTCCATAATAATACACCGAACAACATCGGAGTGGAGACAATGCTTCAGTTGGCTGAAGAGGAGACAGGTGAAGTCAGTATGCATACCCTCATTGTGACTGATGAGTTCATTCAAGAAGGTGAGACCAGGCATCAGGCCATATTTCTTCAACCAGAAAATAGAGGCGAAGGAACCAGAGAAAAATATTCCTTCTATGGCAGCAAAGGCGATGAGGCATTCAGCAAAGGTAGACCATTTGTTGGTGATCCATCGTAGAACTCAGTCAGCCTTGTGCTTGACACATGGAATCGTATCAATAGCGTCGAAGTGATATTGTTGTGCGGGATCCTTGATGTACGTATCGATCAGTAGCGAGTACATCTCAGAGTGAATGTTTTCCATCATGATCTGGAAGCCATAGAAGCAGCACCTCAGCAGCTTGCACCTTGTTGGAAAATGCTTGACAAGGTTTTCATTGACAATCCCTTCGGAAGCAGTGAAAAAGGTGAGGACATGAGAGATGAAATGACATTCGTTACCATTGAGGTGATTGTTCCAGTTGTGGAGATCCTTGGACAAGTCCATCTCTTCAGCAGCCTGGAAAGCTCAGCCTTCTTGTATATCTGTCATATCTGATTGTAAATTAGTTCGAGAAGGGTGTGCATGAAAAGAGTCTTACCTTGTGATATTGGATGTGTTGGATTTTGGGCAAGCGCATGTGCAGCCACAGACCTGCGGATTCATCTTTTCATATGATACATTGTCATTTCTCAATTCTTTATCTCTTTGTCTTGACGAGATGCAATCAGCGCACAGCACCAATTGCATCATAGATACTTTATATGTTTTTCTTCTTTGTTTTCTTTGTTGAGCTGCAACCTTTACGATATGATATGCACCATATATAAACGGACGCTCGACCAGACTCTCCCTCAGTCCATTGCATGATCATGCTGACTGAGTTCTACTTGATTAGCACCACTCTTCTCGCTCGTATATTTAGGTCGGGATGGGGAAAAGAACAACCTACTGACACTTCGGCTCTTTCAACAGTGGCTCCCAGCCTGTGGGATGTGAGAACATTCAACAGCTTAGCACAATGGTGGTCTCACTCACCTGACAGGGCTGTGAAGGGGGGAGATACCAGAAGGGCATCCGTTCAAGAAACCTGCCCAGAGGGATGCAGTCAAAGTTCATCACCCGCCGCCGGCCTGAGGTAAAAGGGAAGAAAGTCTTACAGTCGAAGGGCATGCCGCACAGCTGCAAGACCGGCAGGCAGTGCTTACTTTATCTCGCCGAATCAGGCAGGCATGTAGGTGGGCAGAAAGTCAAAAGATGGCTATGGCGTGCAGACCTCAGAACTGACATAGAGAAGGGTTGGATCGTAGTACTCATTGGATGTGGAGAGTGAAAAAACGGGGCAGAACAGACGAGTCACTGCAGCAGAGTGCAGAGTACACACAAAAATGTGTAAAGTTGCTATTAAGTGCTCATTAACATTAATCGATAAAGTGTGCATATTAGGAAAAACTTACCATGCCATGTATGCCACTGATTGGCTGATGCCGTAAAGTATGTAAATTGGTGCGTGTGATTGGCCGCACGACTCGACTTCTGGATTGCCCTTCAGACTCCGGAGTGTTCTGATGTGCAGTGAGCAGGCGACCCAATGCCCAGCGCTCAGTCCCATGATGGATCGATGTGTCTTATGCACTGTCCTCACATCCTTCTGGCTTCAATTTGGGCTGATTGAAGGCTCCCCGCCGCTGTTTGAGCTCACTGTGATCATCTTCGTTCACACACTGCAGACATCAACCCTCAAAACCATTTCTCGTGCGCTGCCGCGTGCGTCATGACTCATTCCCATCAATGGCCGCTCATTGCGCTGAGCGGCGGTCGCTCCTCATCATGCCAAGTGCACATGCCCCGTTCAACATGTCGAGGTGCACCGCCACTTGCCATTCATGGCATTGCCGACTGCCGAAGATGTTCCACCACGCTCCACAAATTCTGAACTTCAGATTATGTCAGGCTTTAGTCTGCCTTCAACTTGCATGTCTACTGAAGCCAGCAAACCATGGGTTGCAATAGCTTTACCCTCTCCCAAATATCCAATACCGGCGACCCGGACAGGTCACATGTTGCAAAGTCAGATCTATTATCACTGGGCGAGAATACATGAGATTCGAGGATACGAATGCGGCAAAGAGTCAAGGCAGGTAAAGAAAGGGCTACTGGCAGAAGTGGTTAGTTGTTGTGTGGGTCCACATGACAATAACTCATAGTACTTCTTAGTTGGCCATAATGTATTATGTCCAAAACTGATCCGATCTCAGGATGCCCTGCATCATGCTGAGTGCACTTGCACGGCTCTATCATAAAACTGATGATGAGATAGATTTGGTAGCCTTTGAGCATGTCTCACGCGATGACCTGCTTATTGAGATGGTTAACTGGTGAATTGCATTCAATCTCACTCAGGAAGTCAAGCATGTAGCGGAGGCCGAAATTCAAGCATATCGTTCGAATCTTGGTAGCTCCCAGACTCATTGGTGGTTGAATATGGCTCTTCCAGGAAGCAGAACGTCTTACAAGGCAGTTGACTGGTCAAACAGTAAGTACCTGAATCTGGGCATCCGGTGTTCACTAATCATCTCAGTCCCCGCAACTACATCCCTGCCAATATTTGTGCCCACCACATTATTGGACAGTGTCTCAAAGCCATCTATCCCCACTTCAGAATCGCTTTTAGCAGAGCTAGTTCTTCATTTGGGAGTGGTGAAACAAGCAAACATAGCAGTCGAGGATCAACTTCGGCGAATGGGTAGTCTCCTAGTCAACAAACAGCTGAGGTTGAATGAAGTCCTAATGGAGTTAGAGAGGCAGGACATACAGCATACGCATATACTTCAAAGCCTTTTCTTGCTGGAGAACTCTGTTGATTTAATGGAGGAACACCAAAGAATACAGCTTCAGGAGCTCCAAACATTGCGGAGGCAATAGTGTAGGAGGTTCAGTGGGCCTTTTCTACTAAAGTCTTGCTGAAGTTGATCAACACTGGTTTGCCCCCCAGTATTTGCAGTGGCAGATTGCCTTTGTAATGAGGGGATCTCATTTCCAGTATTGGGTAGAGCCAAGCAAGTGCTGAGTGTTGTATGTGCATTAATACGAAACCTTCCGTGGTATGGGAATGTGCACTCAAGATAAAACATACTGTATCATGAGTTACCATAGAGAAAGGACGAATTGTACATGAGGGGTTCGCCGAATATGTCAGTTCTACCAACTGATAAAGGTAACTTGTCTAACATGGATTTTAGTACTTTGTGTTATGATTCTTTTCTTTCTCTTTCTTCTATGTACATTTCTCTCATCGTCTCCTCTAGTCCCTTCTCTTCTCATCGTCAACCCCAACCTTTTCTTGAGGCTATCAACTTTCTCTTCAGGTGATAACTCCAACCTTTGTCTCTCAGGCTTACTTCTTCCCCTGAGTAGCACCTCAAACTGTCGTCTCGTCTTCTCACCTTTCTCTTTCCAATGACTTCCTCATGTTGTCCTTTCCTTTCCAAGGTAGATGACTTGACCTTACAGTTCCTTCTTTTATCTTGTCTTATCTTTGCTCTCTCATTGGACGATTAGCTCTGCAGCTGTCTCTCTCATGACGGCGATGTCTCCCCATGTTCCATAGTGTTCCATAGTGTTCCATTCTCTCACAGTTGGAACACTTATATACTCGATCGCCTGTATAGTAGCTCCTCACTCTGAATCTACGATATTCGTCGTACTTATTCTCTGTCCTCGAGTGATTCTTGAGACCGGTATACTCCTTCGTCATCGTCCTTCATCCTCTGTCCTCAGTTCGCACTTAGCTTGCTAGGAGAGACGCTGTGGTACCTCTTCGTGAGTGTCCGCCTCTCTTGGGTTAAGTCGAACGCCCTCTTGAGTACACTTAGCGTTACACTTTGGAGTCAGCAATTACGTCGGAATGGTTCTTAGAGGTCTGGCATAATTAGTGTGAATGACAGGTGAGCCAGCTATGATAGAAGTCGGTGATCCTTAGAATGGCCGATAATTGTGCTTGATGGTTGAACCCTCTCACCGACTGGCTAATGTCCATCTGTCAGTGGTTCTCCGACTGGCTCATGACATCATTCCATCTCACACCAACTGGCCGGTCAACCAGGGAAGGTTTTTGGCACATTTTATGGTTCAGTGGTAGGTCCATGCCCTTCAACCGAACTCTGGCCAACCGGACCATGAGCGCCCGTCAGCAGTGTCTACCTGTCAGCAGTTCTCTGACGGGCCCATGACATTATACCCATCTCACACCGGCTGGCCGATTCATCAGCAGGGAGGTACTCACACATCTTGCTGCCTGGCCAATGTGTACCAGTGGTTAACTGACCGGCCCATGCTAATTTATAGCTCTCTGGCCGATGGCAGTTTCCAGTGGTCACCAGTTCTCTGACTGGCCCATAAGATTATGCCCATGTCAGGCCGACTGGCCAATTAACCAGCTATGATTTCCCCCACAACTTGCTGCCTGGCCAATATGCAGGACTGGTTCATCAACTGGCCAATGCCATTTGTCGACTTATGGCTGACCGGGCAATGTGCAACTGTCAGCGGCTCTCTGACCTGCCGTTTTCATGATGCCTATGTCATGCCGACAGGCCGATTAACCAGGGAGGGGAGTTCTCACCCATCTCGCCACCTGGCCGGTGTACACCACTGGTTCACTGACTGGCCTATGCCATATCTGGCAGATGGGATGATGTGCACCTCAGGTGTCCATGGTTCTCTGACCTGCCCACAATGTTTTTAAATCCACATGTCACACCGACCAGCCCATATGCACTGGTCAGATGTCAACTGAGTGGCCCACGACATCTGGCAGTGCCAGTTTGACACCGATCGGCCAATCTCCAACCACAGTTGACTGTCCGGTCTACTACGCCGCACCAGTCCTTGATTTCATGGTTTAGACTACCCTCAAGTTTGAAAATTTTGAAATTTTGCATGCAGTCCAGCTGCACACCTCACCAACAGTCTGAACAACCCACTCAACCCCCCACTTTGCCAACACCATCCAAGATACAATTGTTTATGCCTTGCAGCATGCGGATGACCACCGGCAAGATGTGGCAGCCAAGGCATGAAACTAATTGCCCCCAACTATAATGTAACATGCTTAAAAGTCTTGCCGAAATTAACAATGTTGAGAAACGCACTTCGCTGAACGAGTGCATTTTTTGAAGTCCTATATAGAGATCTTTGCATCTATGCTCTCGTATTCTACCCAACCCACAAGAGGGAGTGAGTAAAACCTATGCATACTCTCCCTCATGTAATAAGCATAGCATATTTGTTTACCTTTCACCGAGCTGACCCCATGCTGAACTAGCTTTCCGCTCATGAAGCAAACCGAACCCGAGTTGTAGAGAAGGCGTAGTCCAAATGTGCCCAGTTCCAAAATTGCCTCATTGTACTTGCCAACAGTGAGCATGAGATCATACCAGCGAATGTTGGTCTTTGGATCTCGGTGTAATGGCGTCTCCCTGTTGACAATAAGGGTAATTGCGGTGAAGACCGAATACCATGACTTCAGGGCTTCATGCAGATGAAGAACTTCGTCGTCCTCCTTGAGTGTCTCCATAACTTGACACCCAGCCAAATACAGTTCTAGATGAATGATAGCCAGCAGCGAATTTAGGAGGCAAGTGGTTTCTCTTTTCACTATCAAGAATGTGTGAATCGGCCAGTCAGCGAACCATTTACTATTGGCCAATTCGAGTGACAGACTTCTGATGAACGCTGGCTGATCTGACATTCATACTAATTACACTGAATTGGCCGGCATTGATTAGACTGTCATTTTCAGAGAAATGACACATTGACTGGCTGGCAATTCACACAATTTGTTACTGCATGGGGTCGTTCTCTCCACTTGGAGGGTTGCTCAAGTGTGCTCCAGTGACTTTGTTTGTGCTTGGCAGGCTTATCAGATGGTACACGCATAAGGGGTATGCGCTGAAAAGGATCTCTACTAGGTGCAGGTGAGCGCTCAATATGACCATGTTGCGTTCCTTTCAACTCAATTGTGTTCATAGAAAGCAAGCCTTGTACTGGCTTGTACTACACATCAACCTCACTATTCTGACATGTGCAGAGCAGAGTTTGCAATTCATCCACTGTTTGGACTCCATATTGGGGATTGGTTTAGTGCTCGCCCTATATGGCTTGAGTCGCTGGGTGACTGGCAGGCTGATGGCTTCCATGACCTGTCCAACTCGAGGCCCACAGGTGCTATGTCATTCCTTCTCTGTCAAGCCTCAAGTGGGGTTTGAGCAATTCAGCACTCCCCAAGCGGTCATGCATGCTAGTAGGAGTCTTTTGATTAGCTCTCAATGTCTGTGACATAGAACGGTATGTTTCATCTCCATTAGGCCCCATCTTCTTCATAGGCAGTCCATTGTTTACACCAATATCTTGTACCACCTTGTGGAATTATCATGTGGTCCAAAGATATCTCGCAGCAATATTCTCAAGCAAATCAAAGCAACATAGGATGCCACACGTGCATAGCAGGAGGACCGGGCTATATACCAGGCATGTTGGTTCAAGTGGTAGTGTAGAAGACCGGTCTCTCATCCCAGTCCACCATTTCCTTGGCCATCACCACGATCAGCACCAAGAGTGCCATGATCATGTGTGGAAGGGTTTCGTCAGCAGCGAAGAGTTTGGAAATGAAGCTCACATCAATGACCTCTTGCGCCGTGACGGTCTCGCCGATGAAGATTATGCGTATTGCCTGCTGCCTGAGCTTGAGAGAAAAGGGGTGGGTGGTCATACCACTCACCTTGGCTTTGCTGACAGCACGGAGGAGGCGCTGGGTGCCGCCCGCCCCAGGGACAGTGCCAAGCTTGATCTCTGACTGTCCAAAGATGGTGTTGTCGCTGGCTTAGAGGAGGGCGAGCTCACACCCACCTCCAAGCTGTCAAGCATCCCGTAGGTTGACTCCAGATTCAGAGAGAGGGGAGACGCACCACAACCCCGTTGATGGCACCAATGAGTGGCTTGTGTATGGATGCGAACCTGTCCTGGAGGTCCCTGAGACAGTAAGTGTCATAGGCACCGACGAAGTTGAGGGCGCACTGTAGTGATTGGGGTCTGCAAGTGAACACGCACACAGAAGAAATCTTTTTGTTCCTGGCAGTGACGATCACACAGATGGTGGGGTTTGCATTGTAGGACCGGAGGGCAGTGAGGAGGTCTGAGAGCTCTGGAGAGGGCATTGAAGACTTGTGGGAGTCAGTTGAGGGCGATCCCACATGAGGATCTTAGTAGTACTGGCTCAAACATGCATCACCACAGCACATGACTCGTCGTTTGTGGCTGATATGTAGTGATGTCCAAGTTGGCTAGCTTCCAGTAGGCTGCTACAGTAGTGTGTGCACTTTCTTCTTTGTGTTGGCATTGCTCGATGATGTTGTGTTCATCGCATGGCATTGGCGTTCAATGTGATGGTCTGATCATGATGGCTGAACATCAGGGTGAGGCAGAAGAAATGATAGAAAGACCATGACATAGGGTCTAACATGATGTGACCCATGGGTCAACCCAGGTATTGACCACAGGTAGACATCATTCCCCTACAATGACCGTACCTGACCTGGGTTACCATCACATGGGTTTAGGTGCACCCACGGTCAGTTAGGTGGGTAGACAGGTGTACCTGTGGGTCATGTAGGTCAGTTGGATCAGGTTTACACTATGACAACTTAAACAAGTCAATCATAATGGTGTCTGCATCATCCGCAACCTCAACCCCTTTCCCCCGCTCCTTCCCTTTGCCACAACCTGGCATTGAGCTGTCAACAATTTAAGTCACAAGATTCAGAGAAAGAAGTGGCACCTGAAGCCATGACCCAACACCCATTTGAGCTTTGAAAGACTGGGAGCTCATGTTGTGCTGTAAGTGATTAACTTGCAGCTGACCACACGAAAACAAGCGCTCTGCATCAACCGATGAGGCTGTAGTGACATGTCAGTTCTGGTTGGTGATGGCAATGCAGGAAATCCAAGAAAGGTTTTACCTAGCATGGAAAGGAAGTCAAGTGCCATTTGAGCAACATGAGAGCAGGTAGCATGAGCATATTCCCAATATTTCAGCAATCCTCTCCCCGCATCGATTTTGTCATCAGGGACCAAGGGAGCCTCAAGGTAGGCTTCAATAGTGTCATGGGACAACGTTGATTGAGCTTATAAAGGCTCTTGGGAAACATACCATTTTGAACGTCGGAGCTGGGTGAAAATCAATGTGGCTAAAATCTGTGATGGAGATGCACAACCCACCCTGACATTATGTGTCGTGCTTGACTTAATTGAAGCAGCTGGAGTGGTCTCAGATGTTGTGCTTTTGCCTGTGTACTATGATGACCAGCGTTTAAGAACAACTTCTTTTGCCATGTTTCAATCTTCCACTCTCCAATCTTCATCTTGGTCAAACCAAACCAGCTTCTTGCTCAGACACATGGGCTCCAAATATCATTAGCCACAAGCACAAACTTGAATTGAATAAAAAGAACCAATTGCGATCCGGTAAACCTAGAAATACAGGTCTTGAGGCTGTGAGTGCCAAGCGGTGTGTCGGCAGCTGCTATGACAACATGTGGGAGATACTGATCAACATCAAAGACCAAGCTCAGTATGTTCAGCGGGTTGGATCAAATGCAGAAGTTAAATTGTAGTGGTGCCAACATCGAACATATTGGAGTTTGAGATCTATATTTGGTATCTTCTGATTACCTAATCATTGGTACATCACACCAGAGTACAGTTGACTTGGTCATAATATATACAGTAATAGTGTATAATTCTCATACTGTATGGATTTTGAGTGGCTCCTGTCATGGGATGCAGGGAAAATGGGATTATACAGTGGATTGTATAATGTATGACCAAATATACCAAATATACAGTATGAAAAGTGTTAGTATTTGGGGGACCTAGGGCCCCGTCGGGATGAAAGAGGCGACCCTGCCCTCTGCTTGACCTCTACACCACAGTCCACCTCTCGCTGCATCAGGTCTCCCACCAAACACACTGTGAAATGATGCTGATGCACAAGGGTGGCGGTGCATTGGCCCATGGCACCACCACACAAACTACTGTGCGACGATAAGGTGGCATGCCACAACGAGGGCGAGGCAATTTAATGGCTTGCCCATCATCACTAAATAACGACAAGGTCAATGGCACACCACTGTGTGATGATGATGAGAGGCGGAGGATGGCATGCCAGCCAGGACAATTGAAAAATAATGCTATCATTGCAGAAGCCTGGCGGAGACTTTGAGGCTACACAGAGTGAAGTGGTAGAGATGGAGTCAGATGTTGATGAGGGCAGCCAGTGATACCAATCTCTGAGCTCACTGGCATTGCCCTTGCTGAGAAACTTGAGGTAGGATTCGTCTCAAGGGTAGGTGTCAAAGTATAACTCCGGACATCTCTGGAGTTCGCACAGAGACCAACTCCGGTTGTTTTTCGATCATTTCTTATTCTACCTCTTTCAGACTTACTTACACCTATTATAGTATAGTCTTACCTCGTGTCGATCGCTTGGTGGCGCTCCTACTCCCTCCGAATGCGCGCTGCTGTGCCCTTTGTTGATTCCCAAAGCAGCGTGCCTAGTTTCGCCTATCCCGTTCTGGACCTTTCCGGAGTTTAGCGAGCGCGTAGCCTCATCACTATTTAACCCTTCCAACTCCTTCGTCTCACCTCAGTTGTGCTCAGTACTTGCAGCACATTCTGAAGTGAGACCTTGCTTCATTCCTAGTACTTTGTATTTACTTTACCTTAGTTGGGCATTGCTGCCCCTATTTAGTACTTTAACAGTAGGTGCAAACTCTTCCTTTGATTTTCTTTATCAAATATGTTCTTTCTGGGCTGAACTCTGTCGTGAACGGATGAAGAACACGAGGCAGACAATGCTAGTTTTGTGAAATTGGCATAGTTTCTATACGCAAGCACTGCATCCTAATTAGTCTTTGCTCCTATCTATCGTGGGAATTTCTTTCTATTGTATATATCTCATAATGTATTAGGTTTGAGTGGCTCCCGCTGGTATACGTTATGCACCTGAGTGTCACCATTTATGTTACATAATAGTAACGACACTGCTATGTCACACACCATGCTAATTTGGTACATTTGGCTGCGGAAAGCAACTGCGGCAATTACCCCAGCACTCAGCACTTACTTAGCCATTTGGATGAGAGGAACTGTTCCAACTGATCAGATATAGATTAGATATGCTAATAGTTACTTAATCCTGTGCAAATCAACCAATCTGATCTCGGCTAAACCGACAAGGCCGAATCAAGGCATGGAGACCGTTTCCCACATGCCCCCCACATCACATGCTGCTCCCGCTCGCTGTCGTTGGCGATGACGACAATGATAGCATTTGCGTCTTCACCAAATATAGATATTTTTTGATGCAGTTTTTTTAGCGTTGGTATTTATACGTTTATGCCGTGGATTGTACACACTAGAACACACTACATACAGCAAAAAGTGCTTGGGAACGATTGGCCCGCTGGAGGGGGCCAGGAATGGGACGCCTAGGCGGAGTTTAATTTAGGTTAGTGTAGTGCACAGACCATCATGGCACGTTTGGCGATACAACTCTGCAAGGCAACAGTGGAGTTTTAATGTTGCCTTGTTGATTCCCGTTGTCGTCCTTGTCCTCAACGACGGCGACGGCGACCCGCCATGCCCCTCCTTTCATGCCAGCACCGTCTTAGACCTTCAACAACAAGGTTGGGTGAGTCCTTCCCCTCCTAGCGACAACAGTGCCCTCCAGCGGTGGCAACGGTAGGCTTGCACGGTACATTCAGCATCATCATCATCCTAGAGCTTTTTCTATCTAACAGTAATGACGACAGGCTCATCATTCCAGTCCCAACAATGGCAACACCACAGCTCCAGCGTCGACCCACAGTCTTTTACTTATGCCTTGCAATCCCTGGCCCTGTTGAGTACCTCTGTTGTTGCCTCCAGCAATGACATTGGGAGCCTTGTATGGTATGTCAACGCTATCATTTCCTTGGTCTTTTTTAACGACGACGACGACAGGCTAATCTCTTGTCTCAACAACACACCGCCCCCCTCATGATCTCTTCAAACCCAAAGTCCTTTCCCCATGCCTCACGACCACCGGCTCTGCTGAGTCCCTCTGTCGTTGTCACCAGCGGTGGCGATGTTTGACTTGTATGGTACATTCAATGCTGCCGTCGCCTCCTCACTCATTCCTCACGACGATGACAACAGACTAGACTCCCATCTCAACAACGAGCTATGATCCTTTTCCTGCAATTGTTGCCATCCCAGGTGATGGCCACTTGAGCCAGTACGTTCGGCGCCTCTGCCATCCCAGGGCTTTTCTTATCTAACGACACAGACAGTAGGCTGGTCTCCCTTTTAATGATGCCCTTCCTGTGCAATCCTGCTGTTGTCGCCCTCTATAAACAGTGTTGGCAACCTAGGGCATGATGCGTATAACCATGCTGACGACATGCGAAGATATCGCACAAATTCTCGCGATGTGAATTGAGCAGCATTGTATTAAACCATATGAGCCATGATATCTACTCGGAGTCTTCACTACTACTGTCACTAATGTTGTCCTTACGTTGTGTGTTATTCGTGTTTGAATGACACTGACGTGTTTTGTAAACAAGTTCACCTCGTGCTTGGCAAGCCTTGTTGTCAGCAATCCGAGCAGCAAGCTGAGTTGCATTCAGTGTTGTCCATGTGCAATGCTCAGCCTGGAGTGCATTGAGCAACTTCTCTAGAGCTACTCGGCCTAATTTACCTGGATTTGTGACCAGGCCATTGATTGGCCACCCCATGAGTGCAACTGAGTATTTTTCAACAATGTTGCGTTCATAGTTGTCATAGTTCATTTGAACTTTTTGGTTGACTTGCTTCTTCGTGAGAATATAATCTACTTACAAGACTGAGTGATTTTCATTATGTAATCTGTATAGCAACGTACCGAGATCGTCTTGGATAAGGGTCAGGCACTCGCTCACAAGCTTATTCAACAGGCACTGGCAGTTGCTAATGGCAGGAAGGTCTACAACGTCTGTTAGTTAATGTAGAGAACCTGTAATAAATGTCGCACCCATCCCACTTACAACCCAAGCTTCGAATTTGAGGACAAGTTGCTGGGGGTCGAGATCCAACACGGTCTTAAGGAATTTCTCCACCTTGTCAGAGAAAAAAATCTTCGGCACCAAGAGATCGTTGATCATGCCATGAATAGCAATATAAAAACCCTCTATTCCGGTCATTGCACAGAGTGAGGTCCACTTGAATACCGTAGATTAAAAAAGTGAAAAAAAAGGGGGGGATGCGTACTTCATGGTCCATGGTTGCAAAGGCGGCACTGACAATGTTACTGATGGCTTTGGGGTTGCTTTGCGTTTCAGAAGTCTGGTTGGCCTGTGCCTTCTGGACATCGTCATTGAGAGTGGCTTGCTGTGTCGGCATAACTTGTTTGTAGGCAGCCCAGAGCTCAGCCTTATTTTCTGAGATATAGTCAGCAAGCTTGACGCGCTCACCCACCTTGCAACCTGAAGCAATAAGTATTCGAGGGTCATTGAAGTTAGGTGAACATACCTTTGTTAACTTCCTTGAGCTTCGACTTGAGAAAGGCGTTCCATGGATTAACGTGCCATCTGCTATGTGTGAACTTATCCCTCATAAACAGCTGAGTCTGAGCCCATCGCATGGTGCTAAAATATCAAATGACCCATCAAAAGTGAAGCGCGTGTGGTACTGGACTGCTCACCGGTTGTGTGTACGGGCTATGTCCTCCGCAGCCTGAGAATACATTCTTTTAGCATCTGTGATGTCAGTTGCTAGTGCAAGGCGCCTGCGGCGCCATTCCTCTTTTTTGGCCACAGTAATTTTAGCCCGTCTACGACACAGGTTGGGAAGCATTCCTTGCGCCATTGGGAGCGTGTCAGCAGGGTGAAACTGAGGACGGGTACTTATATTTCAACCCAGAGAGAACAGCCACAACAGACAATGAGAGGACTAGAACCACATATTATCTAAAACAACCGAACCTGATCTAGTCAGAAAAATATAACAGAAATTGAAAATGACATACCACCCTGACGGTCAGGCGATTGCCTGCGTTGCCGCTTGCATGACCTGAATAACCATCTGCACTCAGTCCTCGGCTACACCCCACTTCACCAGAATTGCCGGCCAGTCCAATGGCCTGTAGACACACCTGATGCATTTCCAAATTTCGTCGATCCCATTGAGAGGGAAGTTGGGGACTCCGATCGCGGTGTACAGCTTCTTGGTGATGGAGACATATGTACTGTCCTTGATGGTGCGCTCAGTGGAGTCCACAAACACATTGTTCGTAATGAATATGCCACCATTATGGACATGTGTCAATGTTTGAACATGAATGGGATGTGAAATAGAAGGCAGGCCAGTGTTTGGAGTCTTTGGTTTGCCTCCAGCTCTTGAATGGTTTTTCTTTGGGGTGCTGGAAGTACTTGGTGCCGGATGGCTAGAGATAGACAAGTCGTCTTCACTTGCCATAGCCATAGTCATTGGCTTCGCAAACGTAGCCCCCGGTGGAATTTTTGGCCATGCAAAATCGAACACAGGACCACAGCAAGGGACCGCATGGGCGTAACTGTCACCTGCGTTTGCTGTGAGCGGAACCTCTGAGTGCACAGGCTTAAACTTTGGGGCTGTCAAAGTATAACTCCGGACATCTCCGGAGTTCGCACAGAGACCAACTCTGGTCATTTCTCACTCATTTTTCATTCTACTTCTTTTGGACTTACTTACACCTATTATAGTATAGTCTTACCTTGTGTTGATCGCTTGGTGGCACTCCTACTCCCTCCGAACGCGCGCTGCTGCGCCCTTTGTTGATTCCCAAAGCAGCGCACCTAGTTTCACCTATCCCATTCCGGACCTTTCCGGAGTTTAGCGAGCGCGTAGCCTCATCACTATTTAACCCTTCCAACTCCTTCGTCTCACCTCAGTTGTGCTCAGTACTTGCAGTGCATTCTGAGGTGAGACCTTGCTTCATTCTTAGTACTCTGTATTTACTTTACCTTAGTTGGGCATTGCTGCCCCTATTTAGGTGAATATTAGTTGTGCTCAGTACTTGCAGTGCATTCTGAGTTGGGCATTGCTGCCCCTATTTAGATATTTTAAACAGGTTATGAGCCCTGCTAGCGCACACTAGCACTATACTCCGTGACCTCGCACAACTCCACTTGCATAGCATAATCATCACCACATCTCCAATGCCCTCTGAAACCTCCTTGATTGTGGAATGCCCCATTCTACTTGGACTGGAAAATTTCCAAGTATGGAAACTACGCATCTCCGCCAAACTCTGCAGAGAAAAGGTCCTCGGAGTCGTACTCGGTTCAGATGTCTGCCCAACCACTGGTGCCTCCGTCTCCGCCTCTGCTAAGCCCCAAAGCTCTGCCTCTGCCACCATCAGCTCAGGAGATGAAGTCCGAAAATGGACCGAGCGGGACGAAAAAGCACACAGTATCATCCAGGATCACATCTGTGACATGATCCTTCTCTGGACAGAGTCCTATACCTCCGCCAAAGACCTATACAACGCACTCCTGAAACTCTACCAGAAGTCGGACCTTCCCTCCGCCTACCACTCCTATTGCCAATTGTTCACATCGGAGTGGGACAGAAAATCCGACATCTCCAAGCACATTGCATCCATTCGTACACTGGAGACCCAACTAGCAGGAATGAAGTACGTTGTCGACCCCAAAATCCTCGCGTTCATCCTTCTCCATTCGCTCCCCAAAACTCCAGAGTGGAGCACCTTCGTGTCATCAGTCATCAACACCATCGACAAGAGCAAGCTCACTTTCAACTCTGTTGAAATCTGCATTCTCTCCGAAAACGCTAGACTAAAGCTCTCCACCAAACCCGACTCCGCTCACTCCGCAAACGTCAAAGGAGAAAGGAAGAAGAAGAGTGCAAAGCATTGCAAGTACCACCAGACTAGCGGACACAGTATGGAGGAATGCCGAAGTTCTAAGTGGTGGCCACAGGAGCTTAAGGAGAAGTACAAAAAGAGGAAAGCAAATGCAGCAGAAGGAGATCCCAATCCGGACGTTAAACTACCGGACAAGATGAATATAGCTAGTGCTCATGTAGACCGTGCCCTATACAAATGCATTCAGGCCTACATCTCGTCTGATCCCAAAAATTCGCCAGAGGAGACCATTATCATTGACTCCGGAGCAACATTGCACATGGTACCTCATCAAAATTGGTTCTCCATGTACTCCAGACTCTCCCCCGCATGTCCAGTTCAATTCAGCGACAACTCCGTTGTACACGCAATCGGAATAGGAACAGTAATCCTCCGCTCAAACGTCGACAAACACCGCTATGAGATCACCCTCAGCGATGTCCTACATGTACCGGAGTTCACACTATCTTTGATCTCCATACCTAAGCTGTCCAAATTAGAATTCTGTACATCATTCCCAGGGACATCAAACTCCTGCTCCGTAAGAAAAGGACGTCACACTGTCATGCTCAGACATCATAAAAATGGACTGTATCACGCTGCAGTAACTCCAACACGTATTCCGGATTCCAGTCTCATCTCCGTCGACATAAACACTTTGCACCGCCGACTAGGACACATCTCCATACCGTGAATTCAGACAATGGTATGAAAAGGTCAACTACAGGGCATCAACAAACTTATTGGAACACCGGAGTTCTGTGAACCATGTACCATTGGGAAACTAAAGAAACTACCCTTCAAATCGCACGAGTACCCACACACCTCAGCTCCTTTACAAATGGTACACACGGACGTTGGAGGTCCGATATCTCTGAAATCCCATGAGGGCTACAGGTACTGGCTCCTAATCGTTGATGACTACAGTTGATTCCCATGGATATATTTCCTCAAGCACAAAAGCGATGTCCATGACACCTATCTCCGATGGAAGTCCGACATCCAAAACTTCCTCTGCACAGAAATCACCATGGAATGCTTCTCGGACCTACATGTCCAGTTTATCTGAAGCGACAGGGGGAGTGAGTACACAAATAAAGATTTCAAAGACATACTCAGGAGCGAAGGTACACTCTTAGAAACCTCCGCACCATACACTCTGGAACAAAACAGACTGGCCGAACACATGAACCAAACACTGTCACTCCTCGCCAACTCCATGCTCAAGGACTCAAAACTTCCAAAGTCCTTTTGGACAGATGCCATGTCCACTGCCGCATACATCTCTGCCCGGAGTCCAACCTCTGCCTTAAACGGAGACACACCATACCACGCAATATTCAAGCGACTGGTCGACTCCACTCTATTCCAGCCTTTTGGATGCATTGGATACGCCTTAATCTCAAAAGAGCAGCGAAAAGGAAAGTTCTGAGCCCATGGACGAAAGTGTGTCATGCTTGGCTACACACATGGACAGCAAGCATACAAACTCCTAGATCTAGAGCACCGGACCATCATCTCCAGTTGACATGTCACTTTTGACGAAACCAACACCATCTCCGACTCCGAAGCTACCCCTTGGATTTGTGCATCCGAGGATCAGTGGGAGGGACTTAACACCCATCCAGTACAGACATCCGAAACAACTCCGGACAAGGAGGACGAGGAGCAAGCTGCAACACCCCCTCCAGCTTCAGTGGGAGACATTCACGACCCAGATGAAGTCCTCAATTTAGTGGACAAACTCAGCCAACTCCACCTCCAACCTCAAACTCCTGAACCAACTCCGTCACAAACTCCGGTGCATCCTTCTGCACAGATGGTCGGAGGAATTCGCAGGGGGAGCCGTGCACAAAAACCTGCAAACAGAAACCAGGATTACCAACGCACCTTGGACGAGGAAGCACAACGGAAACGGGGGGTCATGAAGACTCCGCCAAAGAAGCTGAGATCGAAGACACTCTGGAACCTACAGAGTCTGATGAAGAAATCTCTGATGAAACTCCTGATGTGCCCAGAGCCTTCTGTAGCTCCAATCAACTCCACAATCACATCTTTGCTGGAATCGCCCATGGACCTATGGAAGAAAACCTCCCAAAGACCATAAAAGAAGCCTACCAATGTCCAGATGCAGACAAATGGAGATCTGCAGTGGAGGAAGAGCTCCTCAGCCTTAATGCGAACCATGTATATGAAACGGTTCCACTCCCCACTGGAGTGACTCTGATCACCTCCAAGCCTGTTTTCTGGATCAAACGCAACAAAAACAGAGACGTGGACCAATACAAAGTCTGGATCGTTGCATGGGGTTTCACCCAAAAAGAAGGCGTAGACTATAAAGAGGTATTCGCTCCAGTCGCAAACCTCAACTCCATACGGACGATTGTGGCCCTGGCTGCAAAATACAATCTAGAGTTGGACCAAATGGACGTCTCCACCGCGTACCTGAACGGAGAACTGGAAGAGGAACTGTACCTCCTACCTCCGAAAGGAGTACCCATTCAACCCGGATACTGTTGGCGACTTCGAAGATCACTGTATGGACTTAAGCAGGCAGGCCGAACATGGAACAAAACACTAGACAAAAAGTTAGGAGAACTCAGCTTTCCCAAACTAAATGTGGAAACATGCCTCTACGTCCTCCAAAAACAAAATCAGGTCTGTTTTCTAGTTGTATATGTCAACAATCTGCTCCTTGCCGCCAGCACACGAAGCTTTATGAACTCCATTAAATCATCGCTATCGTCCACTTTCAAAATGCACAACCTCAGAGAAGCGAAGTTCATCCTAGGAGTTGAAGTCCGACATAACCGGAAGCTCCGCACCATCTCCTTGTCACAAACTCAATATGCGCAAACTGTCCTCCAGCGCACCGGGATGGCAAACTCCACTCCATGTCAATCTCCCATGCTCCACAGCCTGTTGCTGTCTGCAAACAATCCAGAGAACAATTCCACAATACCGGAGATGGTCATCAACGGAACTAAGGTGTTGTACCTGACAGTCATAGGTTCACTTATGTACCTTATGATGGGAACACGACCGGACCTCGCCTACTCCATCGGAACTCTCAGCTGTTACAGCTCTGCTCCCAAGGAGTGCCATTGGAACGCTGCAAAACGCATACTTCGCTATGTCCAAGGTACCACAGACATGGAACTCCAGTTCGACGGAAATGAAGTGTCATTGGACATGGATTTCCACGGTTTTTCAGATGCCAGATGGTCACAAGACCCAGACAACTCCAGATCTGTCTCCGGGTATGTCTTTATCAGCAACTGCGGCGCCATCTCCTGGTCCAGCAAACTACAAAGCATGGTCGCTCTATCCTCTACCGAATCGGAGTACATCGGACTTAGCAATGCCGGACAACACCTCACATGGCTTTGGACTTTCTTCAAGGAGATCGGACATCCACAAACCGGACCAACCACACTTCATTGCGATAATCAGGCCGCTATCATCTTATGCTGGGATCCGCAGTTCCGTACTCGGACAAAGCACATCAAACGAAAGTACCACTTCATTCAGGATGATTTGGTTGGAAAAGGGGAGGCTGTGGTTCAGTACGTCTCTACCAGAGATATGGTAGCTGACATTTTTACAAAACCCCTGCCTCGCGAACAACATTGGAAATTCGTAAGGGCTATGGGCCTACGACTGCACTCGAGTGGGAGTGTCAAAGTATAACTCCAGACATCTCCGGAGTTCGCATAGAGACCAACTCCGGTCGTTTTTCGCTCATTTCTTATTCTACCTCTTTCGGACTTACTTACACCTATTATAGTATAGTCTTACCTCATGTTGATCGCTTGGTGGCACTCCTACTCCCTCCGAACGCGCACTGCTGTGCCCTTTGTTGATTCCCAAAGCAGCGCACCTAGTTTCACCTATCCCATTCTGGACCTTTCTGGAGTTTAGCAAGCATGTAGCCTCGTCACTATTTAACCCTTCCGACTCCTTCGTCTCACCTCAGTTGTGCTCAGTACTTGCAGTGCATTCTGAGGTGAGACCTTGCTTCATTCTTAGTACCCTGTATTTACTTTACCTTAGTTGGG
>JBBPTV010000284.1:0-28950 GCA_038094275.1 Tubosaeta brunneosetosa | reverse complement strand
CCCTAACTTAACCTAACTTAACCTAACTTAACCTAACTTAACCCTAACTTAACCCTAACTTAACCTAACTACTTAACCTAACTTAACCCTAACCTAACTTAACCTAACTTAACCTAACTTAACCTAACTTAACCTTAACCTAACCTAACTTAACCTAACTTAACCTAACTTAACCTAACTTAACCTAACTTAACCTAACCTAACTTAACCTAACTTAACCTAACCTAACTTAACCTAACTTAACCTAACTTAACCTAACTTAACCTAACTTAACCTAACTTAAGGTTAACCCTAACCTCGCATACGATATAGGAGCCAGTGCGGACACCGACAGCAATTTGGAGGACTCAGAATCAGATGACTACGATGAATCCAGAGCAGGAATTGCATCCGCCAATTCAACAGGCCGCGCGTACTCGTACCTTCATGACCGGCTTGGGCACAGGGAACATGTGGCAGAAGTGACGGACGGGTATAGCTTGGTCCCACTAGTATAAAGATTCATGTACACTATGAAATGGGGGAATTAAACAAGGGTGGGTATTCGAATATCAATAGAATGACGGCTACTAGTTGACTTTACGTCGCTTGCAAGCTAGGTGAGTTGAGCTACTAGATTGCTCACGAGACATGCACATGTAGGTCCGCTTTCGTGATGGAGATGACGGTGGATGCTGGGGGGTATAATCATCAAATGTAATCGTGTTGACTGTGATGTTTGTGTGGCGGGATAATGGTGATTTGACAGGAGACAGCGGTAGTCGCACCTGAGGGATAGCAATCAAGCCTGAGAAAAAAGGCCTTGGCAGCATCAAGTTACCATGTATGCAGGTGGTAACCACACCATTCCAGACATGCGACGATGAGAGCTTGTCAGGTGGTTGCAGAGTCGTAGTCTGCCAACCGGGTTGCTCGATCTTGTGCTTTTCTGAGATTAGAGTAGGTAATTATTTTTTGCTGAGCCCCAGGCTCATTCTGAGTAACGACAGTGGGCATTTGAGCATATACTAGCCACAAGTAATGACAGGACAGGGACTTGGACGGTTAGGGTAGAGAAGCTATTCTAAAAAGGAAATTTCTGCCAGATTGGGAATCAACTCATGTGACATGCGTGACCGATGGGGGTGTCGTCGACTCAATGTCACCAGACGTTTTGGTCATCGGATACTTCCGAGTCCTTGAAAAGGAGACCAAATACGGCTGGTTACGAGACTAGAGTGGTGGTATGCCATTGCGCAGTCCTCGCCCTTTGTGTCCTTGTGTGGTGGTGGTAATGAGCGGACAATGGATAGGTTACGTGTGGATGGCAATCCAAAATTGAACTTCCCTAATGTTTCGTATGTTTGCAGCTATTGGCGTGCCATTGCTCTTAATTGCCCAACTCTTTGGACCTACCACACCATCAAGATGAGGAAAAAGAATGCATATCTCTGGGTAGTTCTTGGACGTCCGCCACATTCATTCAACAGCACTATAAAATGATTGCAGTAAAACACTAAAAAAACAAAAAAAATGATGTTGTCATATGTCAATGTTCACAGGGCGGTGCCTGCACGCCCACTTGCCCACTCGCCCAAATCCAACAGAACTACCATCTTTTCATTCCTCATTCCTCCTCCTCCTCCTCCTCAAAGCGTTGCAGCGGTCGTCTTTCACCCCCCTCATCTGAAGATTCCTCACTTTCCTCAGCAATAGGACGCACTGATGGTCGTCGCATCGGAGCTCGTCGAACCTCCTCCTCCCCCTCCTCCCCCTCTTCCTCCTCTTCCTCCGTGTTCTCCTCCTCCTCCTCCTCCTCTTCACGTATAACTGGCACTGCCCGTAACACAGGCTCTGTACGAAGTTTCCGCTTCGCTATAGCATTGATCGCAATATTCGGCCCCTCCTTTGTCCCATTCGCAGGTAAGAATTTCCAAGGTTGAGTCTTTTGCTTCCTTGTCGACCACATTCGATCCTTTTCCGCTAGTGGTGCCCAAGCCAATGTCATCCATTTGTTCCGTAGTTCCCGTCGCACCAAATTCAGGTCTTGATTCGAAAGTCGATCGATGAGCGCAAGATAACTGTGGAAATAGCGACACTTTCCGAAATTTTGACCCGAATGTTCTGGGACCTCTTTCGGAAAGAACCTGTCAAAAATCTTCTGCCACCGTTCCTCCGAGCATATCGTGTACTGCACTCCGAAGAAAGGTAGCTCCAACTTCATAAACAGATTCTCTTTCGCCTGCTCTCCACGCAATGCCCCTGGAATATTCGTCCACGCGCCTTCCATTCGACCACGCTTGTTCGGCGACTCATGAATGATGTCGTGGTACATTTGCACCAAGATTTCCTGTACCTGACGTTTCAGTGGATTCTCTTCGTCCTCTGCTGCCAGTACGTCCTCTTCATCGTCCTCCCCACGCGTACCACCCCCATGCCGAAGAAAGTATTCAACGTCTGCTCCTTGTGGTCGACGTGGTCCAGGAATCCGCAGTCCATCCAGTCGTGTACCAATCTCAGGTAACACCTCGTCAGCATCAAGATAAACCCGCGCATCCACTGTATGTTGTGCAGATCGATTCGATGTTCTTTCTGAGTTCACCTCCCGTCGTCCTGTTTTCACTTTTCCACATCCTAGAATACGTCGGACCTCGTTCATCGTACCCTTGCCATACGCTTTCGCAATCAATCGAGGAGAGAATGACTTTGCATACGGAATACGAAATGTTTTTGTCCGATCGTCCGCGACTATGTCGCAAATGAAATAAACTCCCGCCTCGTTCATTAGAGGAATCGTTGGTGCGTCTTCATCACGAGGGTCATCGTTTGCGTTCTGCAACATATGTGGTGAGGCCTCAGCAACCAGTTCTTCGAATTCCTCGTCCGGCGTTCGGTATACGCTGTTCAAAATCCAAACCGCTAATGCCCCGAGTGCAAGAGCGCTGTCCGACTGCCGGTCCGATGGTTTGCTTTGCAATATGTTTTCGACGATGATGTATACTGCTGCCAAACGAAGCCATTTAAAATACCTATCATTCCAAACGCTCCATCAGTTCAATGATACATCTACGACGACCAACATACATACCACCAGTTGTGTGACGATATTTGTGCAATCGTCTGGTTGATCAATTCGCGCGGAAAATCCACCAGGCACTCGTTAGCGTCTGGAAGATACACCCTGACTTCCAAACGCGCACAACCTTCTTGTGTAGCATCTCCGGCACATGTGTTGAGGCTCGTGCTTTGCTCGTCGAGGTCTTTGAGCAACCTTTCGCACGACTTCTTCGTCAATAGCTCTGCCGGTCTCCGTTCGCAAAAGATACTGTCGTGAAGTCTGTACGACACCGACTTCTCCGTTGTGTAGGCCTGGATATATTCGATCTCCTCCGACACTCTTCTCGGTTTCCAACGAAATCCAGATAGGTCTTTCATGTTCATTTGTGGATCCACATAGAACTCGTCGCGACTCATGTGCTGTGCAATGTTTGGGATGTCGGGGAATATGTATCTGAGTAGTGCCCCATGCCCGCTAGAGCGCCAAGTCAGCACCTTCCCCCGTACGCCGAACTCGATCCCAACGTCCACAAGCCACTGCTCGCGGTGAATCAAGTCCATGTTGAAGATTCGTGTGAGATCGTCCAGAGCAGCTACTCTCTCATAACCGTCCTCGTCGTCTTCATCGTCATTTAGATTGTGAACCGTGGCCGCTTTCCAACCACGCAGCTCATGCCCAAAGTATGCATCCTGAAAGTATGGTCGCAGCTGCGATACTTGATCCAGATACTGCTGACCAAAGTCTTCAAGGATATGTGCCGGAATATCAAGGGTACCGAAATGCAGGCGGCCACGGCGATCATGGGCGCCTCGTAAAGCGACCTCGTAACTTGCAGGCCATTGCGCGGCTTGATTCGGCATCAGACGCTGGATGAGGGGGCGAAGACATCTATTGTAGATATCCTCGATATCGGCAGTGGGGATGGCCCTCGTTTCAAAACGATTATACATGCGAGGAAAAAACACGCGGACCGCCGATCGATTGGTTACTTTCCCAAGAGGAAGATTAGGTATCTTGTGCATAGCAACATGCAATGCGTTACCCTAATGCGTGTCGATATCAACTTTGTATGTCCATGACCGTAGCGAAATACTTACATTGATGTTGAACGCGAGGGAGGTGACGTGATTGTTCTTCTTGAGCGTATCGGTGAATGAGAGGATGGGGGAAATGGTGAATGGAACTGAATATGGTAACGTCTTCGTCGTACCGATGAGGGAGTCAAAGTCGCGAGTCACAGTCACGTCATCGAGTTCGTCGAGACCTTGAATCGCATTGATCGTGACGTTGCGCTGCGTCTCCAAGTCTGTGCCTTTCCGTCCAGCGAGAACGAACTTCATGAACTTCATCGTCTCTTCTCGACCTCCACCCTCGATGTCGTTGTAGTACTTGATCCCACGGTTGACGAACTGAGACAGCGTGTACTGGATAGGCCGACGTTCGCGGTCATCTGGGTAGGTGCGCATCGCCATAGAGAGACGGTTTCAATGGATCTCTCTCAGAGAGCCTGACGCTATTAAAGTGCAAGACACGAGATGGCATATTCTCACGGTAAGCTTTAGCTGAATCTGGGTGGCGTCGTAAAGGGTTGACAAGGCGTCATGGCATCATATGACAATCCACCAAAATCCACCATAATTCGAATCCACCATAATTCGATCAAAACGGTGACATGAACGACTATGTGATGGATGGAATGAAATATCAATTAATGTACGTATGGTATCTCATTTCCCGAAGGAATACTACCACGTACGATAAGTCAATAACTCTAGCATCACGCCAACTTCTGCACTTCATTGAGAGGGTGTACACAACGCCCACTGGATGTGGCCTTTGAAAAAAAACCTGTTAGTGAATATGTGAATATGTGAATGAATAATAGAACCAGTGACATACAAGTCAGGGCGTCCATGACGCCTGTTGTGCACGGCCATATACAAATATACAAACGCTATTAGCGAGCATGCAAATGAGTAGCCTCAACATACCTCGTTGTACAAGTCGGGGCGTCCACGACGCCCACTGGATGCGACGATACAAATTCCATTAGTGAATATGCGAATGAATAGAACCAATGACATACAAGTCAGGGCGTCCACGACGCCTGTTGTGCACGGCCATATACAAATATACAAACGCTATTAGCGAGCATGCAAATGAGTAGCCTCGACATACCTCATTGTACAAGTCGGGGCGTCCACGATGCCCACTGGATGCGACAAAACAAATTCCATTAGTGAATATGCGAATGAATAGAACCAATGACATACAAGTCAGGGCGTCCACGACGCCTGTTGTGCACGGCCATATGCAAATGAGTAGACCCTGTGATATACCTTGTTGTACAAGTCAGGGTGTCCACGACGCCCACTAGATTGATGTGGCCATGCAAATCCTGTTAGCAAATACTATGCGAATGAATAGAACCAACAACATACAAGTCAGGGCGTCCACGATGCCTGTTGTGCACGGCCATATGCAAATGAGTAGACCCTGTGACATACCTCGTCGTACAAGTCAGGGTGTCCACGACGCCCACTGGATGTGGACATACAAATCCCATTCGCAAACTTGCAAATGAATAGAACTAACGACATACAAGTCAGGGCGTCCACGACGCCCACTGAATATAGCCATACAAACACTGTTAGCAAATATGCGAATGAATAGAACCAGTGAAATACCTTGTCGTGTGAGGGCGTCCACGACAGGCCCATCATGCGTGGCCTTCCAAGCACCATCAACTATTACACGAATGAATGCAACTGGCACACCACGTTGTGCGAGTGGAAATTTTTCCTAATGTAATGATGACACCCATTGAGCATAGCGCGACTGATGGCATAGCATTGACCGCATGCCATCAATGCTACGCACAAGAATAAAATGAAGTAACATACCTCGTTGCGTGAATAGGGGCATTGGGACACCTCGAACGCCACTATCAGATAATCGATCAGCGACATGTGAATGAATTTAATCTACCACCTCATCCATGGCAATATAAGGTTCATGGTCACCCATTAAGCACGGCGTTGGCTTTACTACGTTAGCGAACGTGTGAATGCAAGTGGATGAATGGATCCACGTTCGATACCTTATCGTGTAGTGATACTACGGAACCGGTCAACATTCAGCATGGCGTTGGCTGAACACGTTACACCGTCAGTGAATATGCAAATGAATCAAAGCGTATGTCACTACACGTAGAAATGGATACAAACGAAACCGAAAACATGTACTTAGTGGCGTTTCTTCTTGTTCGCATTATTGCCCTTACCCAGTCGGAATTGCCCCTTTCTGCCAGGAATCAAATCTACACCACCACCAACTTGCTCATTGCCACCACCTTTCATTTTCTCCTTGTGTGAGGTCGAGGCACTCGCCGTACTTCCTGAATGACCGACAGACGAGGGACCAGCAGTACTAGCTGCATGCGAGGTACTTGAAACGGAGCGACTAACTGACGAGGGACGAACCAAACTAGCCGGACGCGATCGATTCTTCACGCCGACGCTGAGAGATGGTCCTTTGGAGGGCTGCGGCTCCCTGTCACATAAGCTTGAGAGTGAAAGCTGTTCGAGTTGGTCTGGATCGAACTCGTAGAACGGATCGGCTCGCATATCCATTACGATAGGGTCAGTTTCGGCATTCCAGTGTTCGGATTGTGGTTGAGTGAGCAGCGACATGTCACCCAAGTCCATCACGACGGCGTCGTTGTCGGTGCGTGGGGGAGTAGTGACTGCGAATGACGGTTGTGTGGGCGGCGGCTGTGTGAGTGGGGACATGTCGCATCCACCCATAAATGCGTCAGCTTCTGCGGGAGGGGGAGTGACTGCACGCTCGACGCTTGAAACATCGATGACTGATTGAAATTGAAAACAATCAGACTCTGAGAGGACAAGGACATGGATGACGCACCTGAATCCACCTGTTTCTGCCTGCGCAATCTGGGCTTTGGCCGTGGTTTTGGTTGCTGTGCAGATGTCGCAGAAGTCGGTTGAACATTTGCCGTGGATGGGACAACTTGAACGGAAGGAACAGAGGGAATTGGTGCATGAGAGAATGGAGAACGAAAACGACGTACCTTGTACCCGATTGGTTTCTTTAATTGCATTTTTTCCCTTCGCCGAGGTCTTCACCTTTTCCATCGGAATGGCAAGAGCGGTCGTCGCTATCGATAGATATATAGATAGAGTGAATGATGTACGATAACGACGTACCTTTTGCTCGATTGCTTTCCGACATTACTCTTTTTCCCCTCGCCGAACTCTTCACCTTTTCCGTTGGTGATGGTGGAGACGTCGGCGCCGTTCGTTTAGTCGGTGGTCGAGTAGGCGAGAACAATGCTTGGACCTGCTGTGCGCCAGCCGTCGTCAAGTCAGCGACCTCCTCGTGCTCTGTGTCGCTAGCCATCCATTCGTCCTCGCTTGGGTGGTCGTCGAGTTTCTCGTCGATGCGACCAGTGAAAAGTTGAACTAGGGAATGGATGAAATGAAATGATAAGGTTGAAAGAAGTACTTACGCGAGTGCTTGTCGACGTCTGCTAACGCTTCGTGCAGGACGCCTTTGTTGAAGGTAATATTGTTCAGGTAGACATCGGGCGTTCCAACGGCGACGAGTCGGTAAAAGTGAACGACCTTTTGTTGCGGATAACGATAAATTCGGCCTCGCAGTTGTTCGTCATCGAGCGTGGACCAGAGGGTGTCCTTTAGATAAGTTGTTATTCGATGAGTGAGGCGACATAATGTAAGCGAGGACTTACTGCGATGATCATGATGTTAGCACACGCGAGATTCAAACCCACCGTGCCAACCATTGACAGAATGAGAACCCGAGATCCCACCGTTCGAGTCGAGGTGCGGAATTCTTCTAAGATCGTCTTGCGCTTCGCCGGCAGGACACGTCCATGGAGTTCAAGAGCCTTGATGCCACGAAGGCTCAACACCTACGCAAGTATATACAATTAAGTACAAGAAGATGAACTAAAAAGAAACGTACGTCTTGGATGGCCGCATTGGAACTCGGAAACATCGAAAAGATCACGATGCGATCGCAATCGGCCCCGCCTGCTTGCTGTAGAGGGAATTCCTCGCTTGCGACGACGGATTTCATGTCGGCCGTTGTGACGAGGGGAGGGGCATTGTCGACGTCGAGGTGGTGCTTAACAATCTCCAATAAAACGTCGAGTTTCGTAGAAGTATGATTTGCCTTCCAATCCTCGATCGACGTCGGTTTCTTCCAGGTCTCTCCATTGCCTTGCGGATTCATGTGTGGGTGGAGGAGACCGCGCCGAAATTCGATGTAGAAGTTCTGTCGTTGTTGTTGTTAGTATAAGAAACGAGATAAATGCAAGGAATCAAAAAGAAATCAAGAATCCGCGACGTGCCATATATGGGCGTCGGGGACGACCACGCAACACGGGTGTGCAAGAATGATGTCCCGTGTGTAAAGTATCAATGGGCGTCCTAGACTCCCGCACAACACATGCAGTGATCAAACGTGTGTACAGAGTGTACTATGAACACCAAGGCATGACAGACGTCTTGGACGCCCACCCAATGTGGGTGCAAGTGAGGGAGAAAATACAAATAGAAACGGAAATAGGCATTATGTGAGATAATACTTACCTTGCCGGCCCCTGCGAGCGTTGTGACTGGGCGATGGTGGAGAAGATCCGTCGTTACAACGCGCAACCGTTGCTTCTCCCAGTCCCGAAGTTCAAGAGGGAGGACATGGATGTGGAAAGGTGGGAGGCCGAAAATCTTCTGGCCCCCGTTGTCTATGGAATCAAAGGTACGACGAATGACATACTTTGTGAAGGCGTCACGTATGAGCGGGATCCAGTGGCGTAGTTTTTGCACGAGTTCTGGAGAGGCTGACGCTTGTTCCCTTTCGATGCCAGCTAGCATGGAGTGAAGTCGGTTGGCGGCGTCGGCGGACTCTTTCTGGAGCCTGCGGTCCTTAGCTTGTGCGCGATTGAGCTCCTTCGTCATCGCGGAGAACTTCACTTTAGAGGTAAAGGAAGGAATTCCCATCATGGCCCCCATCAGCCATAGATCCTACAGTATGGCATGAGCGAACAGGTAGATCCGATGTAAAGAAACCACGCGACATACCTGCAGCTTAGTCATGACCGGTGTTGCTGTCATCACGACGATCGACTGCGCCTGTTTGCGAAGGACGTGATAGGCTGTGTGGACTAAGTTGAATTTGCGCGCTGAGTGTGCCTCATCCATCACAGCAAGGACGTATGTGTAACCGAATACTGTATTTTTCGATCTTAAACTGAATGCGGCAGAGGGTGCAGGAGTCCCCTCGACGTCTTTGACCATGCCGACGAACATAATGCCTGCGTCATCTTGCAAAGCCTATGAAAGAATGAGCTAATCAAAGAGAACGACAATCGAAGTGAACTTACGCTCTCGGTCACGAGGATGAGACGCCGGTGAGGGGGCTGTTCGCTCGCCGAGTAGACGTCCTTCCACCAAGTATGTCTTGCACAAAGTTTGCCTGAGTACGGTAGGACGTCGAAACTCCCTGGGGTGAGAAATCTACGTAATTCGCGCGTCCATTGGCTGTGGAGGCTGACCGGACAAGATATGATGTTAGGAAGATCAGGGATGTTCCCTGGCTTCCCATGCCATTTCTTGTTGGCTGAAACGTCGGCATAAGTAAGATAAGTAGTATAGAGCGGACGAAAATGAAAACATACCGAAAAATCCAGGGAACTTGCTGTGTTTCTCGTAGTAGTTGATGTAAAAACCGAGCGTGGCGATGAGACCGATGACCTGGAAGGTTTTGCCGATACCGACACTGTCCAGGAGGAGAACCGGCGCGCCTTCAAACGCTCGCTCGACCATGCGAAATATACCGACGAGTTGATGCCATCGAGGTCGCAATAGCTCACGATGACTCGCTGAATTGGCTAACCAAGCAATGCCCTCTTCACTCCATGGATCGATGATCCCGTCGGGATCGGTGAAGATCTGAAAAAAAGGTATACGTGAGTCAGCGAAGCCGAGCATCGACCACAACTGGTCGCAGGATAAGTGGACGAGGTCCTCCACGCCCTCTTTCCAGGCCATGTCAACCTCTCGACCTTCTGGCAGCTCCACGAGAGCTTCTTCTTCGTCACTGGTAACGGAATCGATGGCGACGAGGATGAGCTGTTCGACCGCACGGATTTCATCGGAGGTCGCCAAAGCTTTGATGGCATCGCGAAAAATCTTCGGTAAGGCTAGAGTTGAATGCGTCCTGATTAGTATCATAGATTATAAATCGGATACGTACTTTCGCGAACGTCGAGCTTTGATTCGTCATTCTGCACCTCCGCGAGCATTGCCTCGAGGAGCTTCTGGTTCTGTTCAAGGTTACAGACCGACAATTTGTCCTTGTAGCGGAGAAGGAGGGACCCTAACTGGCGAGTTAGGACGAGGTAGGACTGGAGTGGTTTCACGGACGCGTCCGGGTTCTGCTCGAGCTCTATTCCACGAAACGATTAAAATATAGTACATACATAGAGAGAACGAGGACCACATACCTCTGTGCATCCTTTGGTGTTCGTGAGCCTTATCGACCATGCGCTTAAACTCGCGGCAGACTTTCTTGCGGTAACGGTGCCACGTTTGCGCAATGAGGACTTCGGTGAACTGTCGAATCTGGGGGATGAGGAAGACGCCTTCATCTGCGAACGCGTTCTCGCCGAACAAAACTGACGCGAGGGGAACAAGGACCATCGGGAAGACCTGGGCTGACCCGATAAGTACCGCGTGCAATGTGTAAGATACGCAATAGCATACCTTTGTCAAGTGTAGGCAGCTGGGGGAAACTGTAAGTAAAGCACGAACGTGTAGTGAGAGGAACTTACGGCCTGCATGTCCGCACGAGTCATCGCTTGATGAGGTGTGAGCTTGCAGTCGGCGAATACACGGTCGACGGTCTTTATGAGGTCCCATTTGGGTAAGCCGGCCTGCACGAAATCGCCCCAAGCATTGCGACCTGCGGCATCGTTGTCGTTGTGGGCTAAGGATGAATAGGCGTGGCGCTCCGACGGTAAGAGGGCGCAAAGGTTCTGGTGGTAGACCTTGACGCTTTTCGCTACCCTGACTGACCAGCCTGGGACGTTTGAGGGGTCGTCGTCGAGCGCGTCTTCTGGTGTCTCCCAAGGGATGCCGAGGATGCCAGTCATGGACTGCCATGCGTCCCAAGTCCATGGCAAGCCGTCCGGGTAGCCTAGAATCAGGAGGGCGGCGCTAATCGACAAGGTTGGCATTGTTAGTGCAAGGAGTTGGGTGAGAAAGCGGTCGCGCGCCTGGGAAGACCTCTTTACAACACGTACGCCCTGAGAAGTCCGTCGAATCTTGATGATGAGGCGACGGAATGAACAAGCGTGATTGATGTTCGCAACGAGGCGAAATCTATAGACGGAGATGTACGTCGATTAATGAAACGACTAATGAATGAGAAGAGAATGACTCACTCGCGTAAGAAACGGAAGTTAAGTTTCAGCCCATGCTTGGATGGTGGCAGATGATCGTAAGGGATGGCGTGTGGCACGTGATGATAGTGGCGCGGCAGACTGTCAATGTTACTCAAGGTACACGTGACTCGTGTCGTAGGGTTAAGGCGCACATCGGTGAGTGGATGTATCTATGTGCGACCATTCTACTGATCAGTAAGTACATCAAACGTTTCCATGAGGTGTAGCAAGCTTGTCCGCATACACAGGTTGTCATCATTTTGTGCGTGTTACGCATTCTGTTATTACACATCTACTGATTGCCATGCTAAGAGTAATTATCACGCACGGAACTTTGGCGTCCTAGACGGCCACATCATACGGGTAAGTAATTTAGTCACATGATCTGTATTATGCGATTACTGACATGCCAAGTCATTTTGTGCACGTCACGCACGGAACTTCGGTCATCCTGGACGCCTGCGCCGCACAGGCAAGTAATCACTTACAATTTCGAATTAGATGACTATTGATTGGCATCCCAAGGCACAGAGTGTGGTCTTCCGAGACGCCCGCATACTCACGGCGCAAGATACGTTTCAAACTTTGTGCTTGTCATACAGAACTCTAGTCGTCCTATAGGTATATTACAATATTACTCACGTGTTTGTATTATGCTGATTAACATGCCATGACACAGAGTAGGTGGGTCGCTTGTACATCATTCTGTGCGCGTCACACACGTCGTCATTGTCGTCCCAGACGCCCGCGCGTGTGGCACCAGTGAGTTCGCAGGTGAGCAGGTTGCGCATATGGATCGTACCATTCATTCACTTATCATCCTATGGTGCACAAAACGAGGTATTCGTCCTGGAGGTCCGTGTGCAGATGTAAGTTTATCATATCATAATTTTAATTAGTTCTATTACTTCTGATGACTACTTCACACACATCGCACGATACTGAGCAAGTGCGGTAGCCCTGAATGTCAGCGCATACAGTTAAGTCCATTTCTATGTATGTTAACGTTCCACTACTGTTTCTCCCTCATCCATCCACTGCGTTGCACGACGAGCAGAGCAGTCATCTGCATACACGGTAGACTGATTCATCACACGACATTGAACATAATGGGAGAAACTCAGGTATGTGGACATGAACGTATTTTACGATTGCTTAGTCCTTACAATGCAGATGTTCGTCAAAACTATGTAGAGAAGGTAGGGTTGTCCTGGACGCCCACGTACAGGTTAACCCTTGTACGGTATCATATCATATCATTTGATTGTTGATCGTAACGCTTGTGCTTAAAGGTGTGTGACTCGGTTTTCAATCTAATGCGGTTGCTCTCTTTTTTAACATGCGAAGAGCAGCACCAACGAGCTACACCTGTTCTTCTGGCCAGTCATGCACAGTGCGGTATGCGACCCGTGCATGCTCACCAACGGTACGTTGTGCTTTCCAAAGGGGTCGCTCGCACACTGATCGCGCTTACAGAAATCCTATGCAATGATCGAAGACAAATTCCATGTAGTATTTCGCATGACGTGGAGTGAAAGGACCGACGTCCTGAGTAACCGTATGGATAGGTAAGTGCCTGCATGTATGTATCGTGATTATACAATAGTAACTGAATATTATCAGCCGTTGTTCAATCGTTCGTATGCCATTGAGTGAGACGGTCGTCCTAGACGCCCACGCACGCTGGTGAGTCAGATTTACATCATCTCTTCAGTCTTACACGCAGAGAGGGTCGTCCTGGACGCCCGCACACACTAGTGGGTGATATTCACATCGTCTCTTGGATCTTACGCGCAAAGGGGTCGTCGTGGACGCCCGCATGCAGACGTCGGTTAGTAACACGGTGAGTGACTCACACATGGTACTCTGCACTACTCAGTACTCGCTCGCACAGTCGTTCGGATCGTCCTACACAAGTGAGTGGGTGGCACGTTTAGCATTTTTGACCACTAACCTGCTCATGTTTAACCCAACTCAGTTGCCTTCATTTCATGTCGCCCCACGAGACGTCGACTATCTCGACCCTTCCCGACATCGTTTCCCTTTAAGTACGTATCTCTTTTCCTCACTGCATCTACTTGGTTTGCATTTTGTGTTCGATCTAATCTGATGGTTGAACTCTTTTTAGTTTGGGAGGAATCAACAAAACAGGCTGCTCACATTCACTATTCCTTAACCTGGTCTGATGGATTGTATGCGTCAAGGTGGCATGTCGGTCGTAAGTCTTCCCCAGATCACTTGTATGCAAGTGATGAGTGTGTCATCTACAGTATAATGCGTTCATATCATTCAATGACTGATCGTTGTAAAACACATGTGTTCCCACAACGCAACGTTTGGCAGTCCTGGACGCCCACGCCCACGGGTGAGTGTTATGCTAGGCGCATGTGGACGAAGTTACACGGTTAGAAGACAAGAAATGAGTGCGGCACGCCCATCGTCAGGGGTTGCGTTGGCTTAACATTGGCGAACGTGTGAATGCAAGTGGATGAATGGATCCACATTCGGTACCTTATCGTGTAGTGATACTAACCGGTCACCATTCAACATGGCGTTGGCTAAATATGCAAATGCAAACGAATCAAAGCGTACGTCACTACATGTAGAAATTGTCCGGATACAAACGAAATCAAAAACAAAACGACAATGTACTTAGCGGCGTTTCTTAACAAGCTTGTTGGCTTTATTGCCCTTACCCTTCGTGCCCAGTCGGAACTGCCCCTTTCCGCCAGGAATCAAATCTACACCACCAACTTGCTCATTTCCACCGTCTTTCATTTTCTCCTTCTTGTGTGAGGTTGAGGCGCTCGCCGTACTCGAAACCGAATGGCCGACCGACGAGGGACCAGCAGTACTAGTCGCACGCGAGGTACTTGAAACGGAGCGACTAACTGACGAGGGACGAACCAAACTAGCCGGACGCGATCGATTCTTCACGCCGACGCTGAGAGATGGTCCTTTGGAGGGCTGCGGCTCCCTGTCACGTAAGCTTGAGAGTGAAAGCTGTTCGAGTTGGTCTGGATCGAACTCGTAGAACGGATCTGCTTGCATATCCATCATGATAGGGTCAGTTTCGGCGTTCCAGTGTTCGGATTGTGGTTGAGTGAGCGGCGACATGTCGCCCAAGTCCATCACGACGTCGTCGTTTTCGGCGCGTGGGGGCGTAGTAATTACAAGCGAGGGTTGTGTGGGTGGCGGTTGCGTGAGTGGGGACATGTCACACCCACCCATGAAGACGTCGGCTTCTGCGGGAGGGGGAGTGACTGCACGCTCGACGCTTGAAGGGTCAACGACTGATTGAAATTGAAAACAGTCAGATTCTGAGGGGATAATGAGACGGATGACGCACCTGGATCCGCCTGCTTCGGCTTGCGCAATCTGGGCTTTGGCCGTGGTTTTGGTTGCTGTGTAGATGGCGCAGAAGGTGGTTGAACGTTCGCCGTGGATGGGGCAACTTGAACAGAGGAAAGGGCAGGAATCAGTGCATGAGGAAATGGAGTATGCAAATGACGTACCTTGTACCCGACTGCTTTCTGATACCACTCTTTTTCCCTTCGCTGAACTCTTCACCTTTTCTGTCGGAATAGAAAGAGCGGTCGTCGCTATCGATAGATATGTAGATAGAGCGAATGCTGTATGATAAGACGTACCTTGTGCTCGAATGCTTTCCGACATCACTCTTTTTCCCCTCACCGAACTCTTCACATTTTCCGTTGGTGACGGTGGAGACGTCGGCGCCGTTCGTTTAGTCGGTGGTCGAGTAGGTGAGAACGGTGCTTGGACTGGCTGCACGCCAGCCATCGTCATATGGTCGTTCTCCCTGTTATCCGTGTCATCGGTCGTCCATTCGTCCTGGCTTGGGATATCATCAAATTCCTCCTCCTCCCGACCGGTGAATAGTTGAACTAGTGAATGAAAGATATGAAGTGAAATGGCAAGGATGAAAGACGTACTTACGCGAGTGCTTATCGATACCTACGAACGCCTCGTGTAGGACGCCTTTGTCGAAGGCGATATTGTTTAGGTATACGTCGGGTGTTCCGGCGGCGACGAGTCGGTAAAAGTGAACGACCTTTTGTTGCGGGAAACGGTAAATCCGCCCTCGTAATTGTTCGTCGTCGAGCGCAGACCAGAGCGTGTCCTGTGTGAGTGTCGTTAGAGTGTTGCTTGTGCAATGAGTGATGCGACGTAATATAAGTGAGAACCTACCGCAATGATCATGATGTTAGCACACGCGAGATTCAGACCTACAGTGCCAACCATTGACAGGATGAGGACCCGAGATCCCACCGTTCGAGTCGAGGTGCGAAATTCTTCTAAGATCGTCTTGCGCTTCGCGGTTGGGACACGTCCGTGGAGTTCGAGAGCCTTGATGCCTCGGAGGCTCAACACCTATGGAATTAGCTACTAAAGACGATGAACTAAAAAGATAGGAAAACGTACGTCTTGGATGGCCGGGTTGGAACTTGGAAACATCGAGAAGATCACGATACGATCGCAGTCAGTCCTACTTGCTTGCTGTAGAGGGAATTCTTCGCTTGCGATGACGGATTTCTTGTCGGGTGCTACCACAAGAGGTGGGGCATTGTCGACATCGAGGTGATGCTTGACGATCTCCAACAGAATGTCGAGTTTTGTAGACGCGTAGTTTGACTTCCAGTCTTCGACTGATGCTGCTTTCTTCCAGACGTCACCATGACCTTGCGGATTCATGTGCGGGTGGAGGAGACCACGCCTAAATTCAATATAGAAGTTCTGTAATGAAAGTAGTTAGTAGACGAAACGAAATAAATACAAGGCATCAAGAAGTGTAACGCCATGGACACAGTATATGGGCGTCCAGGGCGACCACACAATGCAGGTGTGCAAGAACAGGAACAATAACTGATGTTCGAAAGATACGATAGGCGTCCTCGACGCCCACACAACACACGTGCTCACATCTGTGGTCAAACCTGTGGACAGTGTAGCACGACAAGGCGTCCTGGACGCCCACGCAATGTGCGTGCATGAAAAGACGAATAGAGATAATACTTACCTTGCCGGCGCCTGCGAGCGTTGTGACAGGGCGATTTTTGATGAGATCTGTCGTGATGTCTTGCAACCGCTGCTTCTCCCAGTCTCGAAGTTCGAGAAGGAGAACGTGGATGTGGAAAGGCGGGAGACCGAAAATCTTCTGGCCCTCGTTGTCTACGGAATCGAGGGTACGACGAATAATATACCTTGAGAAATTGTCACGTATGATCGGGATCCAATGGCGTAGTTTCGGCACGAATTCTGAATTGGCGGACACCTGCTCCCCCTCAGCGCCAGCTAGCATGGAGCGAAGTCGGTCAGCGGCGTCGGTAGACTCTTTCTGGGTCTTGCGGTCCCTGGCTTGAGCGCGATTGAGTTCCTTCGTCATCGTGGAGAACTGCGCTTTAGAGGCGAACGAAGAAATACCCATCATGGCTCCCATCAGCCACAGATCCTATGGTATGGTGTGAATGAACGGGTAGGACGTAAGGAGACTGGACGGCGTACTTGCAGCTTGGTCATGACTGGTGTCGCTGTCATCGCGACGATTGACTGCGCCTGTTTGCGAAGGGCGTGATAAGCCGTGTGGACTTTGTTGAATTTTCGTGCTGAGTGCGCCTCGTCCATCACGGCGAGGACGAATGTGTGACCGAATATTGTATTTTGTGACCTCGAACTGAATGCGGAAGAGGGTGCGACGGTCCCCTCGACATCTTTTATCATGTCGACGAACATGATCCCTGCGTCATCTTGCAGAGCCTACGGAAGGTGTGAGCCAGTGACTGAGTGAGGACGATGACCAAACTGAGCTTACGCTTTCGGTCGCAAGAATGAGACGCCGGTGAGGGGGCTGTTCGCTCGCCGAGTAGACGTCCTTCCACCAAGTATGTCTTGCATAAAGTTTGCCCGAGTACGGTAGGACGTCGAAACTCCTTGGGGTAAGGAATCTACGTAATTCGCGCGTCCATTGGCTGTGGAGGCTGACCGGACAAGATATGATATTAGGAAGATCGGGGATGTTCCCTGGCTTCCCATGCCATTTTTTGTTGGCTAAAACGTCGGCATAAGATAAGTAAGTGTAGAACAGATGAAAACGAAAACATACCGAAAAATCCAGGGAACTTGCCATGTTTCTCGTAGTAGTTGATGTAAAAACCGAGCGTGGCGATGAGACCGACAACCTGGAAGGTTTTGCCGATACCGACACCATCCATGAGGAGAACCGGCGCGCCATCGAACGCTCGCTCGACCATGCGAAATATACCGACGAGTTGATGCCATCGAGGTCGCAATGGTTCACGAGGATTCGCCGAATTGGCTAACCAAGCAATACCCTCTTCGCTCCATGGATCGACGATCCCATCGGGATCAGTGAAAGCCTGAAAAAAAGGGATGCGTGGGTTGGGGAAGCCGAGCATCGACCACAACTGGTCGGAGGATTTGTCGGCGAGGTCCTCTACGCCCTCTTTCCAGGCCATGTCGACCTCTCGACCTTCCGGCAGCTCCACGAGTGCTTCATTCTCGTCGCTGGTGGCAGCATCGACGGCGGCGAGGATGAGGTGTTCGATTTGGCGGATGTCTTCGGGCGATGCTAAAGCTTTGATGGCGTCGCGAAAAACCTTCGGTAGACCTAGAGATAAAGTAAAAGATAGTGCATCCAGATGAGTATCATACCGATAGACTATAGGTTGGATACGTACTTTCACGAAGGTCGCGCTTCGATTCGTCGTTCTGGGCCTCTGCTAGTAACGCGTTGAGTTCCTTCTGATACTTCTGAAGTTCTAATAGCGCCGACTCGTCCTTGTAGCGCGTAAGAAGTGACGAATACTCGCGAGTAAACGTGAGGTAATCCTTGAGCGATTGAACGGTCATGTCGGGGTTCTCTCCGAGCACTATTTCACGAAACGATCTGAGTATTATGGTACAAATGTAGATAGAACGTGGACAGCATACCTTGGTACATCTTTTTGGCTGTATCAGCGTCCCGGACCAGCCGCTGTAACTCACGACCGGAACTCTTGCGGTAGCGTTGCCACGTTTGTGTGATGAGGACTTCGGTGAACTCTCGAACCTGGGGGATGAGGAAGACACCCTCATCTGCAAACGCGTTTTCACCGAACAAAACTGACGCGAGGGGGACGAGGACGCTCGGGAGGACTTGGGCTGATCCAATAAGTACCGTATGCCATGTATGAAATAGAATAGGCGATACGTACCTTCGTCAAGTGTAGGCAGCTGGGGAACTCGTAAGTAATGTGCGAACGAGTAGCGAAAAGGACTTACGGTCCGTACATTGTGTCGAGCCATCGCTTGGTGAGACGTTAGCTTGCAGTCGGCGAATACAGTGTCGACAACTTTTATGAGCTTTTTGGTTACGCCGGACATGACGAAAGCAGCCCAAGCCTTGCGACCGATGGCATCGTTATCGGTGTAGCCATGACTCGAATAAGCATGTCGCTCTGAGGGTAAGCGGGCGCAAAGGTTCTGGTGGTAGATCTTGACGCTTTTCGCTACGCCGACCGACCATCCTGGGACGTTAGATGGGTCACTGTCTCGTGCGCCTTCTGGGGTCACCCAAGGGATGTCGACGATGCCGGTGATGGACTGCCATGCGTCGCAGGTCCATGGCAAGCCGTCCGCGTCACCTAGAACGAGGAGAGCAGTGCTAATTGACAGAGATGGCATCGTCAGTGGGAGGAATTGAGCGAGAAAGCGATCGCGCACCTGGAAAGGCCTTTTTACAACACGTACGCTCGATAAATTCATCGAATCTTGACTTGATGACGAGGCGATGGGACCGACGGTGATTGATGTTCACAATGAGGCGAAATCTATGGACGGAGATGTATTGTATGTATATCGATTAATGACACGGTAGTTAATGAATAAAGGAGAGAATGACTCACCCACGTAAGAAGGGAAGGTTAAGTTTCAGCCTATGCAAGTCATCCGAGTTGCCTAGAATAGGAGCGCTAAATCGACAAGAAGGATGTTTTCAGTGCATGGAATTGAGCGAGAAAGCGGTCGCGCACCTGGAAAGGTCTTTTTACAACACGTACGCCCTGGTCGAATCTTGATGATTGATGAGGCGATGAGACACGATGTTCCAATGAGGCGAAATCTATAGACGGAGTGTCGATTAACTTAACCATTGAGAGAACGACTCACCTACGTACGAAATGAAGATTTCAGCCCGTGCTTGGATATGGTAAGGGCTATAGGCGGATCGGAGATGACGGGAGCGTGTGGCACGTGATCATAGTGGGGCGACAGACGACCAAGTCGCCGAACATATACTGTACCCCGTGTTACACACAGTGCTGTGATCGTCCTGGACGCCCGCGCACATCGGTGAGTGCACTAATACATTTTTCGTACGACTGTGCTACTGATCAGCAAAGTTCATAGTTCATGAAAATTTTACCATGACGCATAGCTAGCGGGTCGTCCCTGACGCCCACGTACACAAGTGCTTATCACACGTTATTGTGCGCGTGTTGGGCACAGCGTTTCAGTCGTCCTGGACGCCCGCGTCGTATGGGTAAGCACTCAATCACACACATTCCGCATTACACGACTACTGATAGAGTAATTATTATACACGTCATTTTTGTGCGTGTTACCTACGAAACTTTGGTCGTCCTGGACTCCCGCGCTGTACAGGCAAGTACTTATGTATTTCACATTATATGACTATTAATTGACATGCCGAGACGCGGGGTGGGTCGTCCCAGACGCCCGCATACACACAGGATAACATACATTTCGATTTGTATGCATGTCATAGAGTACATTGGTCGTCCTGGACACCCGTGACATCCAGGTAAGTGCTTACTCACATGTTCGTTACATGCAAGTCACTCACGTCTTACGTGCAACAGTGCGGTCGTCTTGGACGCCCGTGTACACCGGTGAGTTGCCAAACAACAAACCTGTTGATTGTTCACGCAAGGCGGCGTCCTGGACGCCCGCATACACACAGGATAACATACATTCGATTTGTATGCATGTCATAGAGTACATTGGTCGTCCTGGACACCCGTGACATCCAGGTAAGTGCTTGCTCACATGTTCGTTACATGCAAGTCACTCACGTCTTACGTGCAACAGTGCGGTCGTCTTGGACGCCCGTGTACACCGGTGAGTTGCCAAACAACAAACCTGTTGATTGTTCACGCAAGGTGGCGTCCTGGACGCCCGCATACCAAGGTAAGTCATTCATACATTTACATCATTCAATTACCAATTTCTACCTACCATTATCTGTCGTTTCCAGAGTGGGGGCGGTCGTCCCGGATGTCTACTACACATGCATGTAGATATTATACTATTACTGACCTCACTACGCAAGGTCTGTCAAGATGTCATTATGAACATCTTCACGTGTACGTCGCACAGTTACTGATTCTTACTAGTTTAATCAATTGTTTAGTCACTCACACACAGATATATGTATTCATGAGGCGAGGTGGTTGTCCTAAACGCCCGCATGTGCCGGTGAGTCGGTCAGATAGTTTGTTGCATACTCTAACTGTGCTTGCCCATCAATGCCTTCTGAAGCACAAAGGTGATGGGTTGTCGTATACGCTCGCATAGGCCCACATACGTAGGTAAGCCAGATTGTTACTTCGTACATAGTACAAGTATGAAATGGTTAATATATAGTATACAATCTGTAGTAAATACGATATATGATGTACTAACAACTATACCGTACCTTCGTAGAGAACGGGTGAGAAATGGGCAGAAAACGCGTGAGCCACCCACTTGTGTGTACCGGTGTCCAGGATGACTGCACTCGTCAAACCAACAACAAGGTTGGACGAGACAGGCGTACGTGTGAGAAATACATTTCCACAGGACAATCTAAACGACTGAATGAAGGAGTACTAGTCTCAGTAGTGCAGGTTACCAAACATGTGAGTTACGCACCATGTCGTTGACCGAAGTCCGTGTGCAGGCGTCTAGGACGACCCCCTCTGCACGCATCATCGAATGAACGACGTGAATGTGACTGACCAGAGTGCATAGGCGTCCGGGACGGCCCCCTCTGTGTGCATTAAGCAGACGATATAAATAAATCTACTTACCAGCATGCACGGGCGTCCAGGACGGCCACCTTGTTGGGTAGCATACAAACGATATAACAACAACGACTGAAACATTCACGTTCATGATAACACGTGATGCGCACCTGCTGTATCAGGCATCCAGGACGACCGCCCCTTGCTTGATTTGTGAATGCGAATGAGGATGAACGACTGACGATCACTGATAAGAATCAGTAATCGAATGATGCGAACGTGTGAACAACTGACCTTGGTATGCGGGTGTCTAGGACTATCGCACGTGCTCTGCGTCACGCGAAAATTTTGATGAACGACTGCGTGACGTGCTACAAACACGATAGCGACTCACCTGGATATGTGGGCCGTGCGGGACAACGGCCCTTTTTGAACGACTGAATGACAAGGAGCCGTGTGTGTACGTGGGCGTCCAAGACGACCCGTGAGCCCGAGCGGACACGGCCTTGCGATCTGCAAGCAGCAGAAATTACTGCGCAAATGGGTCAGCGTTGACCAAGACGGACGTCGTCGGTGGTGAGGCCAGACGCACCCATTTTTCATCTCCTGGCTGTGTAACGTTGTTCCATACATGCTTAAGGCTGGGGCCAACTAACTACGAAGTCAAAGATCTAGGATGAATACACGAAAAAATGCAGGGACATACGTGATGACCCACACTCCCTTCGACGCGCGCGCCTTGCCCTCCGCCGTGGGGGGATCCAGTGCGCACCAGATCAGACGCGCGAAACCCCAAAAGTAGACGGGCTCGCCGTTGGTGATGAAAAAGGCCTGTCCGGCGACCTGGAGAGGGTTGCTCGGGGCAACCTCGAGCGCGGTGTCGGAGAACTGGTCGAACCGGTTCCGAACGATGACGTGCATCGGTTTGGTGGGGTCGTGGGGCACGTTGTACGCAGCCTCGATGGCAGCGGCGCCGGGAGGCGGGGTGACGTATGGACTGAGCAGACGCGCCTTGGAGGTGCACACACCGGAAGCCGAACGTGGCAGAAACAGGTGGGAGAGTGCTTTGTGAAGGAAGGGGTGAACGGACGAGTCGACAAGGGTAGTGTCTGTCGAAATGGAGTCGGTTGAAGCGTCGTCCGAGGACGTTGGGTCGGCAAGTTTGTCGGCCGAAAGGAGGATGGGCCTGTGCGACATTGCCGACGTAGGTGTAATCAAACAGATTGTTGTTGTCCCCGACTTGAAAGTGCGTCTGGCCACGCTTGTAGGCTTGGTATAGGCCTGGCATTAGCTGTTGGTCTCCTGGACTGGAAGCGAATAACAGTCCGGTATGAGTGCATGAAGTGGACACGAGGAAAATGGTGGACTTGCCCAAAGATCCCAGCAGGCCGCAATGCGACAGTTAAAAGGCCACCAGCGCCTCCCCCTTGGCCTTTGAGTCGTTGTAAGCATCAAACGATTTTTCGGGGGAGGGTGATCGTTCGTCCAGGTTTACAACGTCCTTTCCGTCGAATGTCACACCTGCTGAGCTAGTATACACCAGCTTTCGCACGCCAGCCGCAATAGCAGCGTTTATTACCGCCTGCGTGCCGTCGACGTTGACTCTGTAGTAGACCGAGAGGTCTTTAGCACCGTGTTGGGGCGAGGCGGTATGTATGATGCAAGTCGTGCCAGACTATGTGGGTGGGCTCATTAGCACATTGAAAATGAGTAGCAAAGAAAGAAACTCACCCTCCGAATAGCATTCAGGACATCCTGTTCGTTCATGATGTCTCCCGAATAAAATGGAATGTCGTGGTATCTCTGGACCTTGTCGAATATAGAGACGACATCGGCGCGCGTGAGGAGTTGTTCAACGATATGTCTACCGACGAAGCTGCTGCCGCTGACGACGAGGTAAACGTCTTTCTGTTGCGCCGTCATTTTTGTGATGAAGCTAGGCAAGTCACGCCATCTCTGTATTGAATTTATTTGGTCAAAGTGTAACATAACATAACGCAATCAGTCATTGCACGATCCACGAGCAAGTACTCACTGGTGTGCGCGGGTGTCCAGGACGACCGCTATGTGCTGCATGTTGCGAACAGATGCGACCTACGACGATCAATCAAGTGATTGCCGGAGGAACGGCTGGAATGCAAGACTTACAAATGTGAACGATCTGAAGAGCTGACATGAATATGGTTTCCCACCCTGCACAGGCGTCCAGGACGACCCCCTCCGCATGGACGATCAAAGAAATGACGTGAAAATGACTCACCAGCGCGTGTGGGCGTCCAGGACGACTACCCTGCCGATGGCATAACTACGTGAATGTGAACTACGTGAATGTGACTGACCAGAGTGCGTAGGCGTCCGGGACGGCCCCTTCTGTGTGCATCATCAAACAAACGATATAAATAAATCTACTTACCAGCGTGCACGGGCGTCCAGGATGACCACCTTGTTGGGTAACATACAAACAATACAACCCCTTTACCCATCTGCAGTCAGTGCTTGCGCGTTCGTGGTGAGTGTTATCCGCTCAAGTGTGCCTCTGCCAGTGTGTGCTCACTTAGCCGTTTGAACGTTCGACGCAGTTTCAACATGGGTGCGCATCCTGGACGTCTGTGTGTACAGGTATGTGACCTACATGAACTTACCATTTGATCGTTGATAGTAGGCATCCACGTAACGTTTCGCATGACGTGGAGCGAAGGGAGACGTTCTGAGTAACTGTATGGATAGGTGAGTGCTTGCATGTATGTACCATACGATAACTGAATGTTATCAGCCGTTGTTTTATTGTTCGTGCCATCAAGTGGGGCGGTCGTCCTGGATGCCCGCGCAGGCTAGTGCATTGTATTCACGTTGTACGTCGTCTCTCGGATCTTACACAGAGAGGGGTCGTCCTGGACGCCCGCATGCGGACGGCCACATGGTGCGTGATTCATACATATAATATTACTCTGCGCTACTTAGTACTCGCCTGCCCAGTCATTCGGCTCGTCATGCGCTGTCTCATCACCAGCCATGATCCTGGACACCAGTATACACAAGTAAGTGCCAGGTCGCACATTTAGCATGTTTTGACCACTCACAGCGTTCAATCAACAGCAAGATAAATAAGTAATGTATGGCAATTCTAATCTTTCTGTGGGCAGGGATCGTCAGCATCGATACGGTGCAGTTGAGAGGAATCACTCACGAGCTAAGCTCGTTATGCGTTTACTTGTAAGCCAGAAAGTAAGCAGACGAAGCTGGGAGATCGTTGGATCCTGCATCAGAGTATCCTTGCCTGCGCAATGCGCCATTGAACCCGAGGGCGACGACTAACCCGCTCACATTCTAAGTTGCTTCCATTCATTTCATGTCGCTGAGCGAGACATTGACTATCCTGGATGCTCGTCGTATTCGACTCTTCCCGATAGCCATCTATCCAGCACTTCCCATGAGAGGAGAGATCGTGTGGATGGGTAGGTGACTAATGTGTCCCATTCGGTGACTCATTGTTCAAGTAGGTCGCACGTGTGTTTGCAAGATGCAGCACACAGCGGTCGTCTTGGACGCCCCACGCACACAGGTGAGTGTTAGCATGTATATATTGTACGACTACTATTGACTAGTAAAAGACTAACGATGCACATGCCAACGTGGTCGTCCCGGACGCCTATGCATGACAGTGAGTGCTTGCTCGCATGTAGATTGTATGATAACTGATTGTGTTACATTAAGTGTACATAGATGAAGTTACATGGTCGGGAGATAAAAAACGGGTGCGTTGCGCCCGATGTCAGGTTCCCTCACCGCCGACAACTACCGTCAGTTGGTCAACGCTGACCCATCCTCACAGTATTTTCTGCTATCTGCAGATCACAAGGTCGTTCCATGCTTTCTGAATCACATAGGATGAATCGTCGCAAATGCCTGCACACATGGGTGAGTTTTATGCCTGCTTGAATAGTTATTAATTTTATTGCCCATAAGGCACATCATGTGTTATCGTGAACATGAGTGCCACTACTGACCTTAACCACGCAGACATCCGTCAAGACTACGACATCAGGTAGAGCAGACGGATACAGGTGAGTTTGATCGCATGTACGGTATCATACCATTCAATTGCTGATCGTGATGCTTTGTTCGTTCTGAATGCATGTATCTAAAGGTGCATGATTCATGCGTTCAGTTTTCAGTCTATTTGATCACTCTCTTTTTTAGTATGCTTGAATTTGTAATGCCTGCCGTGCTCTGCACAGAATGAATGCCCCGATACGCACGGTGAGTGCACCGTCCCCTTGTGTGTCTCTGTGTGCTGAAGGGTTCAGGCCTACACGTTCCATGTATACCTCGAGTCAGTCATTTGAACATTCAACACATGGGCTACAATGTGTGTGGGTGTCCTGGAAGCCTGCACATACAGGTATGTGGCCCACATGAACTTATCACTCATTTGGTCATTGATCGTAGTCATCTCCGTAGTGCTTCACATGATGTGGAGTAAAGGGATCATCATCCCGAGTGGCCATATGGATAGAATAGGTGAGTTCTTGCATGTATGTATCGTGCAATAACTGAATATCATCATCAGTCATGGTTGTTATATCGTTCGCATGCTGCCCAACATGGCGGTCGTCCTGGATGCCCTTGCACACTGGTAAGTACATTTCTGTTCTTTGTTCGATGATGCGTGCAGAGCGGGTCGTCCTGGACGCCCATGCATTCTGCTCTGTCACATCCGCATCATTCATTTGATGGTGCACGCAGGGGGTCGTCCTGGACGCCTGCACATAGACTTCAGTTAGTCACACCCAGTTTGTCAATGGATTGTACACACAATATGTCGGTCGTAAGTCTCCCCTAGTGATCACTTGTATGCCCTCCACTAAGCTAGTCTCCAGTCAGGACTTCCTTTATTTATCAGCGCCTGCAACCTTGTTACGCGCACTGGCTCATGTGTTCAGTGGTGAGCATGTCATTGCTTGTGCAAGGTGGTCGTCCTAGACGCCTGTGTACACATACAGGTCACTCCACCTAGTAAGTCACCTAACAAACCATTTGATTGTTCACACAAGGTGGTCGTCCTGGACGCCCACGCACACAGGTGAGCTCACCATCAATTGTCATGCCTATGCTTATCACTACCTGTGCCAACACAGTCATCCAAGACGCCCGTGGTGATACATGCGACCACAGTCGTCCAAGATGCCTGTGGTTTACCCCCACACACTGGTCGTCCCGGACTCCCCTGCATGCTGGCAAGTCACCAAATAACTAACCAGTTAATCATTCATGCAAGGTGGTCGTCCTAGACGCCTGCATACATGCCCAGGTCACCCCCATACTGGTAAGTCACCTAACCTGTGTACATGGGCGTCCAGGACGACTGCTTTATGTTGTGAGCTGACCACCCTATGTCTATCACCACCTATGCCAACACAGTCGTCCAAGACGCCCGTGGTGACACATGTGACCATAGCCATCCAAGCCTATGGTGATACGTGTGGTCATAGTCGTCCAGGACACCTGTGATGACATATATGACCATAGTCATCCAAGCCTATGGTGATATGTGTGGCCACAGTCGTCCAGGATGCCCACAGTGACATATGCCATCATTGTGGTTATCTAGAACATCTTATACAAGACATCTGCTAATTAGATGTTTATAGACTAATATAAATAGGGGCATTTCTATATGTGGAACCCTACCTTCCTTATTTGGGTGTTTGGGGGTTAGGGCTAGGGTTCTATTTCATTCCTAGGAACGAAGGAAAGTTCTAATAACCCGCCCGGAATGAACGGTGTTGCTGACGGTGTTGAGGGAAGGCTGATGTAAAAGTGGTGAGCTCTTTCCGGAGTAACCAGAGCAAAGAACTCGGAGTCCTGTGAGATGTTTAGTTGACGAAAATAAGAGACGAGACCCTCGAGCTCGATGTGCTGAGGCGTGGGTTGAAGCGGCCTTCTCAAGGACCTGAATGAACCCCTCGCGGTGGGCTCCAGTTGTAAAGAAGAAGGATGGGTAGGTGGTACCACTGTCACATCCAGGGAGACCCTGTTGTAGGCAGAGGAGACCGATAGAAAAAGGGTGGTGCGAGCTAGGCTCGTCCCAAGGGGTTCGTATGTAGGTACTGTGATGAGAAGGGGTAGCTAGACAACACCTAGCACAAAGAGAAAGTAATCCGATGTGAAAACCAGATTGAAACGAGCAGAGAACAACGAATCCGGTCCAACGGAAACTGGATAGACGAAGACAGAGAGTTCGAACGACGACGACGACCAGAGGAGAACAGACAACAAACAAAACCGAGAGTAAGAGAGATGATATTGCAATCGCACGGTACAAGGCTTTATAGTCCGGGTATTTCCCAGGACTTTCGAAGCAAGAAGATCTAAGGAAGAATACCTTTCTACAGCCGCAAATCCCAAGACGACCCACCAAAAACGAAGCAGAAGAGGTACGTGTGGTTGGAACAACAAGATCTAAGAAGGCGGGAACCAATAACAAACGAAAAGGGACAAATGAAAAGTGTCCGACCCGGATACTTATCAACCGGACTATGCGGACTAACCGGATACCGGCAATCTGAACCGGACTGGACTTGGATCGACGCGGATGGACATGGGACACGATGGAGGTCTTGAATGACGGATGGACAATACCTAGAATACCTGTAGAACATGCCCTACAAACGTAGAGAGCTGAAGGCTCCTACAGCGCGAAAGGAGAGTGCCACACCGACCTGGAAATGTATATGGTGACAACCAACACCCGGTCCAACAGGTGAAAGAGATTGAGCACATGTCTAAATGGAAAGAACGAGTAGAAAAAAAGTCTGACGACCCCTTAGAGGGTCCATCTGACGAAATGCCTGGACAATTTCCCGGCACACCTCCTCTACATGCTGACCCTCTGGCTGCTCCCGAAAGCTCACCCCAAGAGGATTCTGATGCTGAGGTTGAGAAGTTATGCTGAGAAGGGGGAGTACAATTCCAGCACTTTCTACTTTCCAAGGCAATTAGTCTAAAATCTGCAGTTGAGACAAAACCAGTACGAGAATGGACACTGAAGGATATCAAAACACTACCGGCCAACCTTCAGGATGAATGGAAAGCTGCCTGTTGCGAGCAGCTTGATATGCTAGAAAAACATGATGTATTCGAAATCATAGATCGACCTACTCATAGAAAGGTCATCAAAAACCGATGGGTATTCGACATCAAACCAGACGGTCGAAAATGAGCACGTTTAGTCGCAAAGGGATTCTCCCAGGTTGAAGGCTTAGACTTCGACCAAATATTCTCTCCAGTTGTGCGCTATGAAACAGTGCGACTTATGTTAGCACTAGCTGCACTTGAGAACTGGCATATGGAAGCCGTAGATGTCCGTAGCGCCTATTTATATGGCA
>JBBPTV010000283.1:0-29002 GCA_038094275.1 Tubosaeta brunneosetosa | reverse complement strand
TTGTCACAGTGTCACGAGACGTCACATCACGTCACAGCGCCACCGGTTGACAGCGCTACTGAGTTCGAGAGCGCTACAGGGCTCGACAGTGCTACAGGGTACATACAGTAACTAGGGTACATAGCTAATGTAAGGTAGTGATAGATTCGTAATAGATGTAGACTTAGAGATTTTGCACGAACGAATCACGTGACATTTATTAGGATTTGTTCCGCTTACATACTACGCTACCATTACTACACACCCGCTCGCCACTCCCAACTTCCCTCAGCACCGTTTAGCTGTCGCCTCCCGCCTTCACGCTCCACCGTCCCCCACGCCATCAACCGGCGCTACCTGTCACCTCACCTCCCGCGCTCCAAATAGCTCCGTGCACGCCACCTCCCTCTTGTGCACACCCGCCGCTACCATCAGCAGGGGGCGACGGCGTATCCGCCACCACCACTACACGACCACAACGACAACGAGGGCAGGGGTACGCAACAGCGCACCAACCAACAGCGCCGATGACGACTCAGCGCGCATACCCCACCGGGGCGGGGATGAGGCTGAGCGGGCACGACTGTGCACCCGCCGCTACCGCCACCACCATCCGCCGCCACCGACGACAACGACGAGGGCGAGGGTACGCAACGGCGCACCCACTACCACTGCACCGACGACGGGTCCGCGACTACCCCATCAGGTCGACGCTGAGGGAGGCACAACCGCCACCACCACGCGACCACGATGACGACGACGAGGGCAAGGGTACGCAACGGCACACCCTCCACCACTGTGCCAACGACAACATGGCGCGCGCCTACCCCATCAGGACGGGCTAATGGGGCACAACGGCGCACCCACCACTACCACACGCCGGCGACGACGACGGAGAGGGTATGCAACGGCGCACCCATCACCATTGCGCCGACCACAGCACCCCGCCCACCACCACCACCACACGCCGGTGATAGCAACGGCGAGGACGAGGGTACGTGCGGCGCACCCATCACCACTGTGCCGATGGCAACAACGGCGCTCCCACTACAACCACCACCACATGCCCTTGACGACGACGGCATGGGTGAGGGCACAGCGGAGAATCCACCACCACGACGCCGACAGCAACAAGCGCGAGGTGGCGCAACGGCCCGGTCACCACCACCACCACCCCATCCCCGTGCCCACAACGATGACGGCATGGACAAGGGCACGCAACGGCGTACCCACCACCACAGTACCGATGGCGGCAAGGGCGAGGCGACACAACGGCGTGGTTACCACCACCCCACCTGCTTGTCCAAGACGACGATGGCATGGGTGAGGACATGCAACGGCGCACCCATCATTCCAATACCGACAGCGACAAGGGCGAGCGGCGCAACGGCGTGGTCACCACCACCACTCCACCCGCGTGCCTACGACAACGACGGTACGGGCATGGGCACGCAACAGCGCATCCGCCACTGCAGTACAGACGGTGGCAAGGGCGAGGTGGCGCAGCGGCACGGTCACCATCACCATCATAGCACCCTCATGCCCACAACGTCGACGACATGGGCGAGGACCCAACGGCGCGCCCACCACCCCAATGCCGATGGCGACAAGGGTGAGGCAGCGCAACAGCTCGGTCACCACCACCCCATCCGCATGCCCATGACGATGACAGCACGGGCGAGGGCGCACAATGGCACACCCACCACCACAATGCTGACGATGGCAAGGGCGAGGTGGTGCAACGGCGCGGTCGCCATCAACACCACCTCATCCACACATCCATGACGATGACGGCATGGGCGAGGATGCGCAATGGCACGGTCGCCATCACCACCAACCCATCCACATGGCCACGACGACGACGGCATGGGCGAGGGCGCGCAACGGCGCACCCACCACCTTAATACCAACGGCGGCAAGGGCCCCCACCTGTGTGCCCATGACGACGACGGCATGGACGAGAGCACACAACGGCATGCCCACCACCCCAATGCTGATGGCGATGAGGGCGACATGGTGCAACGGCGCATCCGACCCAACGTCGACGATGAAGACGGGGGTGCAGTGCCCACCAGCACGAGACGGAGCAGCGGGGTGCCTACCCCTGCCACGACGATGATGAGGGAGCATGCCCACCACCATGACCCTGGCGATGAAGCCGAGAGTGCGGAGGGCGAGGTGCGTGCACCCACACGTACATACAATTTCATGTAGTAGCTACAGATTTAATATAATTCAATTTGTATACAATTAGTACAGTGAGCCCAAAAAAAAATTAAGCTAATGACATTGTATTACAGACATCGTACAGTAAGCTACAGGTGTCACAGGCTCACAGTTCGAGCGCGCTGTACAGCCACACACAGGTCTGTGACTCTGTGGTGACGCTGTGACTGAGTTGCACAGGGGGGGACCTTGGTGTAACATTGTCACACCTGTGACAACCTGTGCAGCACTGCACAGGTACATTATGATTTGCTGATGTTAGAACAGCACTTGGAGTGGCTAGAATCACCACAGACAGAGCAACCTTTCAAGGGATGAGAAGATTGCACAGCCAGGACCAGGGGACCAGAACCTGAAGTGGCACGAGAGGCATCAAGGAGCTGTTGTTCAACGTCAAGGTGGAGGCGAGCCAAGGTCGGAGTATAGGGATCAGTGGTGCTACTGCGCAAAATACAATCCGCAATGTGATCACGAACACCTGGGAACTCATCGGAAAGTGCATTCAGCATGATGATGAGAGTAAAGACGTCCTCAGTGGGCAGACCCATAGCATAAACACGGCGAATGTCCTGCGCAATGGAAATGCTGGTCATGGCAAGTCGCTCGGATTTATGGTATTGAGTTTGCATCAGCTTTTGGATCAGATGGATCTGGGCAATCGGACCCAGCTGTTCATGACGGTTACGAAGGGCATTCCAAGTGAGAAAAGCATTGGTAAAATCGCGCAAGAAAAGTTGTTCTTCAGTCGAACACCGGTTACGAAGCACCACGACAATGCAGCTATTATTAGCATCCCAAGTAATCGCCCCCAGGGGATTGGCAGATGAATCTGGACGTGGAAGGGTCCCGTTGATATATGCACCACCATGATTGAGCAAGAGGAAATCCCGCATATAGACACTCCAAACTGGCCAGTTGTTCAACCCACGATCAAGAACTTCCAATATTTTGGCAAGATCACTCTGGCTAAGGGATATGGCTTTGATCAAGGATTTTTGGACAGGTAGAGAAGGCACATGCATGGGGATGAGCGGCGAAGATGGCGAGACCACCTGAGGTGATGGCGAGACCCCATCCAAAGGAGTGAGGGAAGTGAGCACAGAAGGTGAAGCGTGCGACATGCTGGCGATGGAGATCAAGAGAAAAGTCAACTGGGAGGAGTGATTAAATATGAAGAGATCGTTGGATCAGCGGTCGGACACAGAACCAGCCCAGTGGGGTCAACCCATTGGGGTACGCCGAAAGAGACAAGCTAACTGCCCGTGAAACACCTCGCAATTGATAAGATGGGGTTTCGAGTTGGTCTAGGTCAGCAGGCGGTTACCATACGCCCGCAGGGCTCATAACCTGTTGGAACTAGACGGGCTCGAACCTCAGCGTTCACGAGATGAACAACTATATATTAACCGTACCTAGATGGGCTCGAACTAGGTATGACATAAGAACATAAGTTATGAGATAAAGAGAACAAACATACCCTCAGCATTCACAAGATGAACGACTGAGGGAAGAAGAATACGAATGGGAACAAAGACTATATATGAGAAAGTTGGAATTCTATGAATGTGTCATCAACATGTGCCAGTCGTGCACCAACAGCCTCTAGTTATTCCCCTAACAGCAAACATGCTGTCTCTGGCTTTTCAAATAAGACCATCATGATTTGGGATGCAATCACTGGTGACACTATAGTAGATCCATTTGAGGGGCATACAGATATTGTCTCCTGTGTTGCCTATTCCCCTAATGGCAAGCACATTGTCTCTGGCTCATATGACAAGACTATTAGGGTTTGGGATGCAACCACTGGTAACACTGTGGCAGGTCCATTTCAGGGGCACACAGATTCTGTCAACTCTACAGCCTATTCCCCTGATGGCAAGCACATTGTCTCTGGCTCAGATGACAATATTATTAGGGTTTGGGATGCAACCACTGGTCACACTGTGGCAGGTCCATTTCAGGGGCACACAGAATGTGTCAGCCCTGTTGCCTATTCCCCTGATGGCAAGCATGTTGCCTCTGGGTCTTGGGACACAACCATTATGGTTTGGGATGCAACCACTTGTAACACTGTAGCAGGTCCATTTTGGGGGCACACACATTCTGTTACCTCTATTGCCTATTCTCCTAATGGCAAGCACATTGTCTCTGGCTCTTGGGACAACACCCTTAGAGTTTGGGATGCAATGACTGGTGATACTGTGGCAGGTCCATTTCAGGGGCACACAGACTTTGTCAACTCTGTTGCCTATTCCCCTAATGGCAGGCATATCATCTCTGGCTCTTGGAACAAGACCATCAGGGTGTGGGATACAACTGGTGATACTGTGGCAGGTCCATTTCAGGGACACACTGACTTTGTCTACTCTGTTGCCTATTCCCCAGATGGCAAGTATATTGTCTCTGGCTGTTCAGGTGACACCATTAGGGTTTGGGATGCAATCACTGGTGACACTGTGGCAGGTTCATTTCAGGGACATCCATACACCACCAACTCTGTTGCTTATTCCCCTCTTGACAAGTATACCACCTATGTCCCTAGTGATAAACATGACAGTGTATCAAAAACTCAGGGACTTGCTTTGCTCTATGATTTAGTCATTCTTGATGGTTGGATTCTGTAACGCAAGGTGTACCCAAGAGAGCATTTGACTTAACCCAAGAGAGACAGATGCTCACAAAGAGGTACCACAGCATCTCTCCTGGCAAGCTAAGTGCGAACTAGAAACAGAGGACAAGGAACAGTGATAGGAGATCACACAGGTCTCAAGGGTTGCTCAAAGACAAGGAATGAGTACAATGAAGATCATGAACTAGAGGACAAAGGACTCAGGGCAAAGAGATCCAAGGATCAAGGACAAAGGATGTTGGCTAGGACTGAGGACGATGACAAGAAGCTTAGAGGACTTGAGAATTGCTTGAGGACAAAGAATGGGTAGCATGAGGTGCATAGATTCTGAGTGAAGAACTATAGTACAGGCGATCAGATATATTAGTGTTCCAATTGTGGGAGAATGGAACATTATAGAATGCTATGGAATGTAGGGAGACATCACCGTTGTGAGAGAGACAGCTGTGGAGCTAATCATCCAATGAGATAGCAAAGATAAGATGAGACAAAAGAAGAGACTGTGGAGTCAAGTCATCTACCTTGGAATGGAAATGACTACACAAGGGAGTCATCAGGAGGAGAAAGGTGAGAGGATGAGACAACAGTCAGAGATGCTACTCAGGAGAAGGAATAAGCCTGAGAGATAATGGTTAGAGTTATCACCCAAAGAAAGTGTTGATAGCCTCAAGAGAGAGTTGTTATAGATGATAAGAAGAGGAAGAACTAAAGGGAACGATGAGAGAAGTGTACACAGAAGAAAGAAGAAGAAAAGAATCATAACAGATTCAGTCCTCAAATGGTCAAGTCTTTGGTTGGGTTGCTCCTTGGAATAGGCACCTCTATTGGTTTTAATATAATCCCCAGACCATACCTCCCCAAGGCAGATGTCAGGTTGATGACTCTTTCTTATTTGGTGAATCCTGGATATCTTGTTGGGAGGTCTAATGTCTTTGAATACCATGCTGTATTTTCTCATGACTTGTGGCAAAAATTCTTTTGTACTATTTCTTTTGTATATTTTCTTCCTCAATAAATAATCTGTTAATGGGCTTTCAGATCAAACTATCAATATACAATCATGCCTTCAAGCTCTTTTATGTTATAACAGAAAGATCAATATTAGGAGGAAATGTGCACTTGTGAACAAATTGATAAAACAGGTGAAATACTTGAACTTCAATCTGTCTCAGCAGTCAAACCACTACATCAAGCAGCACTTACTCTATTCATTGCTAGCCTAGACATGACTGTGAGCTGCAAGACCATATTGACCATTAATAGATTGGTAAACCAGCACTCTCTGCAGATTGTGAATCCTGTAATTTGAGTGATACTGTATCTCTGAACAGACTGCAAAAAGGAGTGCCAGCTTGCTGATGCATCATGGTAGAGTAACACTTCTGGTAAAAAACATCATGAAGTCACAAGACTCCCCACTCCATGTATTTTATAGTGACTTGGCCTGGCAATGCCACTCAGTCCACATCATATCAAGCAGAAGTACACTAGGTATGTGGTTCACACATTTCCAACTACAAATCAAACAAATTTCACCCATTATACACCAAGTCCATTTTTAATCTTGTGGACCATCTCCTAAACATGGCAAGCTAATCCACTAGGACCAAAAAGCAATCAGCATCACTCTAGCACTACTTTGTTTCCAGCTTTATGCACTAAAGGTGAGCATGCTTTCACGTATACGCAACCGCACACTCCGATCCGACAACCACTCGAACCTCACCCACTCGAGCGTCCCCGCGATCGTCATGCTCGCTATAGCAAAAAAATAGTTCAACAAGACCCACGCCGACAACCGCACACGTCAACGCACCGTCTTCACCGACATTAAACGGAAACGTCTTGTAAGGACGCGACCCCATCTCGCCCTGCCTCGGCGGTCGCCCGGGGTGCAACAGCGCGCTCGCGATGCTCGGCCCGACCTTCCACACGCGCACGACCCCTTCCTCGAGCGAAACTGTCACCAGCCTCCGCCCATCCGACGAGAAGGCGCACGCAGTCGGTCGATGGGTGTGCCCCTCGAGTACATAGAGCTGCGTCGCAGACTTGAGGTCATACATGATGAAGGCCCCCTCGGCAGTGCCGACGACAAGTCGTTGGGTCGGGGTGTGAAAGTCGACCGTGGGGAAACTATTGTGACTCTGGGTGTGAGCGGGCAATAGACAAGCAAGGAGGACGTACGTTTTGACGACGTGCCCGATGATTTCGGTCGCGGTGTCCAGCACGGCGTCTCGGCCTGCCGTCGAGTTGGGGTCTAGAGATCTGACCACTGCTTCCATCAGCCGTGGTAGATTCGGGTACAGTATTAGCGGACGCTGTTGCTACTCATCAGAAACCTGCGTGCAAAGAGTCTATGTTCTTCGTGAACCTACCTTGCGTATTAAGAACGCCACTAGCTGCATCACGCTCTTCCGTTCCGCCACCGACCTCGGGTTCAGAATATCCAAGGTCAATACTGTCATGAACAGGCCCGTGTTCTGCGTCGCGATTTGTAATACCGCCGAGCGCGCCTGGGGCCCGACGTTTTGGACAGAAATCACCTCCTTGCGCATGTTGGTCGCAAGCGCGAAGAGCGCGCGCAAGAGGCTCATGCTGTCGACGTAGTGTTGCCAAACGTGGAATCCTTTGGCACAAAGGTCGACGGCAAGGGCCCAGTGGCTTGAGGCATCGTCATGCAGGTACAGAGATATCGATTTGGAGATATCTACGAGAGCGCTGGATGCCGAATGTCAATAGATGACTGAGAATGGAAACAATACCCACCTTGTCGAAAGGAGGCTATATTTTTCGACAGCCATGTACCCACAGAGGAACAGCGCGAGTCCAGATTGTTTCAAGTCCTGATCCGCAGAAGGTTGTAAGCACGGTACTTTGGGATGATGTCAGCGCAATAAATTGGTAGAGCACGATAGTACTGACGACGATGTTGCCAAGCGTCCACCAGCGCAGTACTCTCCTCTTCGGAAATCTTGACAATCCCTGTATCGAACAAGAGCCTTGCTGCATGTCGTAACTCGTCTGTGCTCGACGATCAGTGGTGACATGTGAACCAACACCAGACTTACTCGACGCATCTAGCCACTGTCGGGCCAAACAAACGACATCTGGTGCTTTGTAGTAAGGCCCGACAACAGACGGGAGCGAGGTGGCATAAAATGTCATGACTGTGTGACAATCTTCATGTATGTCTAACAAGACAGTAGTTCAGGACGCATTTCCTCAATAGTGGACGGAAACGCACTCTCGTAGAGTGACATCGTCTTGAGTATAGCGACGATGGCAATCGCACGCGACGCAGAGACCACCCCAGATATGCACCACGCGTTTCCGGTGTTTTGGTAATTGTACAGCGTTGTTGTTTGCTCACTCCAGTGATTTCAACGGACAAGTAGTGAACAACGCAAAAGAGACTTACGAAATATATCCGACGCCCCCCGAGCTGAAAGTGATGCCTAGCTTGGTTTCACATACTTCATCAATGTCTGGGCTCAGTCCTGGGGTTAACATGACAGACAAAAGAGTACGGAGATGCGTCAATGGCGCAGATTGTGTTGCGGATAAGATCGGGATGCTACCAGATGCTTTCGCGTCCACTACCGTCACCTTCATGAAGCGCTCCAGCGCAATCGTGAACGTGCAAACTTAGACACCATTCAGGTAAAAAAACTCGGTGCTAAAAGAGACTTACTCGAGTCCGGGATAGAAGATGAATCGGCGAGTGTCAGTATCGACGGACACACGTGCGTGTCCCTACCATCAATTGGCCTGAAAGAATGTTGGAGGACCACCGAAACGAACGAAGGAAAGACTTACAGCTCGGACCATCCCGAGGTAGCGAGTCCGTCCCTGGCTTTTTCAGCATCCATGGCCCGGCGAAACTCGCCTGTTTTAATGTCCCAGAGTCTTGCAGAACCATTGACGTAGCGGATCATGAGCAGATCGTGTTCCTCACCACCCCCATAATGGATATTCAACAGAGGCGACGATGCACCTGGTACAACATACAACCTGAGCCAGAAGGGAGCCATCCCAAACGCATCATACGCAGGAAAATGGACACGTACAATTCAAACCCGTCCACATTAATGACTACAATTGTACCATCCATGGATATGCACAATGCACATCCGTTTAACGGACCTGCGCGTTCATCTCGCACCTGAATGACGTGCAACAACGGGGCTAAAAATTGGACGAAACGGGCACAGAGCTCGAGGTCTCTATAGGTACGCGAATAAGTACTCCAGCTTCAAAAAGCACCGCCTTCGTACCGTAGTGTCCACACAACGATGCCACCATCGTCCGACCCACCGATGATGAAGCGATCTCCTGTCCGTTCGTTGCGAATGAGGTGCAACGAACAGATGGTCGCGGGAATGGGAACATCAGAAGTCTGATGGAATGATAGGCCAATTGGTTGAATTGAGGGTGGAAATGAATATGCGGGTGACTTTGGCCGGCTGCTTGCCAGCGCTGAGAACGAAGTGCCTCTAAGGTGGCCATCGCCTAAACGAGTAAACTTCAACCCGGTAGACACGGGAGGATCGCACGACTCACTGTAGCCAAATACAAGAGAGTTGAACTCCAAAGGAAGTACTGCAGTGAGTGTCGCATCCACCTCAGGAGCAGTAGCTAGTTGAGAGCGCCACAGTCTGAGACATACTTTATCTTGTGGTCCTGATTGCGAAAACAAGCAGAGCTCTTTGCGATTAGACGAGGTGTGACGGATCGTAATAACTTCGCCGGTAGCGTCAATGATGCACCCTGTGCAAGGAGTTCCGAGGGAAATCGTCTGTGCAGGTATTGGCCTGCGTATCACAAAATGGTCTTGAAAGTTCATTCAGATGCGAAAGAATGTCTAAAAGACCTACTGCAATCTGGCGTCCTCTGCGTTACTCGGGTCCCCATGTGAATCCACTGCGATGAATTTGTACCACTGAGCAACATTCTGCTACATTATCAGTACTGTTTGCATTGCGACACGGATACAGGACTAACCCCCAAGATCACAAACGTTTGGCTGTCAACGAACCGAACTTCCAAGATCTTATCAACCCCCTCGGGCTGAAGTTGTATGAAGGGGTGAACAACCGAGGTTCCTCCAATCCGAAACCGGAAGACCTGCGGCGCATCGTCAGCCGGATTTCGCAATGTGCATTCATCGACGCACCAGAACCTCAGTGTCCGTCCAAGCGAGTCCCAGCACGTCATCCCCTTTGACAGTATATCGACTACAGAGTCCTGCTAGATTACGAGGCATGGACGAAAAGATAGCTTCCCCGACATCCTGTTCTTCACCAAAGCAAAGATGGCAAGAGTCACCTCTGAGACAAGCCAGATGCCCGGCGCTTGTTCCGTTTGGAGTATCTCCGGACGCGATATCTTCTGAGCTTTTGCTGTTAAGAGATTTGAACACCCCATTAAATGGCCTAGTTTCATCAACGGAGTTTGCAGAGAAAGACGTCACGGAACGTGCGCTCGCTGGAACCTCGAATCGAGAGACAATGGAAAGCGGCCTGGAGACCACATGGTACGCGTTGTTGATGTAAACAAAGGACAACGCGCCTATGAAAAAGATGGGGAGACGTAAGACACGACGGAGATGAAACTTACCATCTACTTCATTGCGCACAATGTCACAGACGTTGGCAAACCCATCAACCTGCCAGTCACCCAACGCCTCAAGCCATGTAGGATGGACGCTAAACTGATCCCCAACATGGAGTTTAAACAGTGAAAAGCGTGCGCATTTCTGTACGTCAGCGTCGGGTGAATCGCAAACTCCGAAGATGTCGGAATAGCGAGGTCGATATGTAGCGCAGGCCAGTACAAGGATTGCTTTCTATGACTACAGTTGAGAAAAATTGCAAGACGACTTCGTTGGGCACCTACTTCTTCGATCTGCACTGACCTCAAGTGCGTCCAACTCCAGGAAGTACTCTGTGCCTGGGGATCCTTTTCACACCGCGCCGTCGTTATGCAAGTACCGTCAAGCTTGTCGAGTACAGACAAGTCGCTGGAGCATGCATGAGCAACCTTCGGGCAATGAGTAGACCCGCGTACCCTGCTTCTTGCAGTGACAACAACAAATTTGTTCCTTCTGGAACAATCAGGTCGGTCACTCTATAGGCAATACCAGTGCGGGGTGGTAATATGTGAGCAGTTAACATAAGAGACACTTCCTCGATCTTGTCGTTCGGGATAGTAAAGCGAGGTGAAGGCGGGGCAGAGAGTGACCTAGGAGTAAAGGCGGGAGAACTGGTTGTGGATAGAAGCGACTTAGGCTCTTCGCGTCCTTTGCTTGATCCTGGACTGATTGGCGAGAGATTGGAGGAGAGAGGTAGCGGAGAAAGTGGAAATGGGGGTGTTTGTTCGGCAACCACTCCTTTTTCAACGTTGGGCAATAACGTATCTACAATACTGCGTTCGCGCACTGATTTATTGGCAGCGCTGATTTTCAACAGCTCCTTGAGTCGCTCAGGCTCATCTTCGTAGTCGATAGAACTCCTCGGTGCTTGCACCTGTTCACGAGATACTCCGGAAACCACCCTAGAGCGAGCGGAAGGCTTGATGAGGGCCTGATTCAAGGATAGGGATGAAGGAGACTGTAAATAGCCCGAATGTCGACGAGACTGCGACTGAGACCCCGGGGGAGAAGGTGGAGAGAAGGCTCGTGGGCCGGAAAGTGCGGTTGTGAATGCAGTCGGAAAACGTGTGCGAGAAACGGAAGGAGGACGAGTTTCCGAAGAGGGCTCACCAGGCAGAGGGGTTCCGAACAGGTACACGGACCCGAATTTTCCTCCAACCGCGGCTCCGAGAGACCCTAAGGATTCGGTAGAGCGCCACGAAACTATAGTAGTGCATGGTTCATCGACGAAACTCTGCTCCGTTGCCTTCGATTGAGAGCCCTGTTGCCCTGGGATATGTAGACAGCCCGGAAACGTCAATGGTACCAACATAGCAGGCGTAAAACACCAGTTTTAGAGTCACTTGAATGAATGATCACACTGCTGGTGAGTTTTAATGACCTCCACTGGCTAGGAAGCAATGAAGAGTCCCAGAAGCGATGACATACAGAAGAAAAGTGGAAAGTAACCGAATTCGGCAGGTGTTTGTTTGTTTCCAAAGCTGTTGCCAAACAACCATTCGCCTTATTCAACAACTTGTTGTTCTACGACTTCGTGCGTTACCATGTACTGCTTCCCTTTCGCATCATGGATTGTGCCCCTTTGACCACAAAATCAAGTCCTCTACGACAATGCATGAAATTTCTCTCGCCGGAGCCTTTCGAATTCAGGTTGTCTTCAAAACACGGACTCAGACTTGAAATTGGAGAACCCGGTGGGCACGTGAAGAACATCAAAATCTATTTGCGTAAAGCCATGAAAGCCATTTTTTAGACGTTCTGTGAGTAGTCTAGCTACGATAACGTTGGTTTGATCGATCAACCTCTTAGTAGCGCTCGGTTCTTCCTTGACTCACCGGCGTCGAACTCATGCGAGTCACCCAGCAATCTCCCACTTGTATCTAATCGATGGTATCAGTTTCAAATATCCCCGATCATCCAGGAAACTTGATGACATCGTTCCATTATTCGAAGCCTTCGGATGGAATGGCGTCGTCGTGAAACTGCTACGGGTGCAAAGTTCTCACTTCCCATCCTCCCTCCGTTCCCACAGCTGTGGCGACGCGTGTCTGCCATACCTCGATGTGATCGCCCTGACCATGGGAAGTGGACTGAATTAAGAACGACCCAAATTCGCCCTACCTCAGGCCCGATAATCCGTGGTCGAGCAATGATAGACTAATCCTGCTACGGCATCCTGCCATATGCGTCGCCTTATTTAGCGCTGACTTCGTCCGAGGACTACGCTCGTTTCCCTTTCTCTAGGCATACCTGTTTTCCGAGGCCTCCCTACAACCCGAATGCACGAATCTATCAACATGCATGGGAGTCGCTCACGACGCCCCTAGTCATACTCGAGGAATGACGTGTCTTGCGCCGCGCTTATTCCGCGTCCATGGGAGTCACCCTGCTTCCCTTCTCCCTGAAACGGTGGTCTTCTCTCAAGCTCCTTCCGAACTGAATGGCAAGCGTCATCCTTCACATGCACGCATAGCACCCTGCGCATCTTCCCTCCCCTCAAATCCCTCCCAAAAGCATGCGATTTGCAATGACCCTGCCTCCTCCATACCGTGCTTGTCGAGCACGTATCTTTGGGTTCACACACGTCTACTGCGCACCATATCATGCTGTGTCCATATGCTTTGCAGCACCTCCCAGCACGCATCCATGCGCCCCCGGAGATTTACCCCACACACATTCGGTTCCCCGGTGTACACAGTACGCCTCAACCGGCGTGTTGCGGACGCGTTGAAGTGGACCGGTCCCCCGTGTCGAGTCATGCGGCCGTCATTCTAATCAGCTTGTAGTGGCGCCGCTCCACTCCTCGTGGGGTCTAGTCCGTACAGGATTGTCTGTCTCTTGCAACGTGGTGCTCATAACCTGTCAGGTACTGGGACTTCGCTGAGATCCTGCGCCGATTGGCTCCCAATTTCCTTTATGCACGATCCAACCCAGGCAAAGCGTGTCACAAGTGGGATCCACAGCTGTCAGTGCCATCATTCATTAAATCTAGCCTTTGGACCAAAACGCTCGCGAGTCACCTAAGAAAACATGCTGTGTCATTTAAAAATGGAAATGGTGGTGATGGATACAGATGGAAGACGACGAGAACATTCCAATCTATAAGTATTAAGTGGTATGTACGGGGGCATAGCCGGTACTTTTTCCGAAGAAACCAGTGCGCAAGTGGTATAAGTTATCCCCAAATGAAAAACCCCAAACGAACCCTGCCGAGATATGGTATGCACGATATTACACCTCTCCCACAACCGAATGATGCGCACAGCGCTGGTGTGGTAACGAGGGTGCAATCAAGCATTCATCTGCGGTCGCGTGACTAACAACGGCGAATCAGAACGCGCGCTGAAGGAATATGCTTAAACATACATTGGCTTGTCTCGAATTTTGCTGTCGTCGAACTGTGATCTGGGCCTCCTCGGCCAATGCTGGGCTGGGCGAGCGTCGCACCTCGTATGCCTTTGAGAAGCTGTTCAGCCCATGCGCCACCGACCCAAAGCCACGACTTACGCTAAGTGCGGCGTGTGGCGATCCCTGTTGCTTTTGTCTCTGTAGTGCATACTCCATCTGCAACAAAAGTGAGTGCGCGCACCGACGTGCACGAAGGAAACCTGCCTTGGCTTTACTGTACGCCGCGGCGTTGTGCATCATGTTGTGGGGCACGGCGGACATGTTTGGGAGCTCGGCGAGCGAGTACTTCATGGAAGGAAGCGAGACGAGGTTTGGTGGCGGAGAGGCGTTGGAAGAGCCAGACGAAATAGACCTCTCAGATGGCACCATGGAGGATGAAGAGAAAGTGCGTTGATATGGCATAGGGGATAGGCCGTGTTTGAGGGAAGACTCTGGGAATGGGACTCGGCTTTAAATCATGTCGACGCAAGCGGCGCTCCATGACAGGGATCTGGGACGATGACGACTTGGTTGGGCGGATATTACCGAAGACGTGATGCTGGTTGGCGGAAGATGAACGGGAATCTTGCATGATGACTCCCCGTGGTTTATCAGCGCAACCAATCAAGGGGTACGGGGAAGGCAGTGTCGTCAGCTTGCTTTGATTCCCCAAGTATAGCTTGTCCCCGCCCTACTTTGGGTAACCAACACGTTTTTTGCAGCGCAGCATCCACATGTTGCATGGTCCCGGCCAGGACTTGTGTGCGACATCCCACGAGGCGAGCGCCTGCCTTCAGGTCCCATGCAGGGGTGATGGCCAGGTCTGGGAGCTCCGTCTTTCATACATAATGACTGGAATACTGTGGATTATCTACTACACAATCCAATGTCCAACCCGTCAGATCTGCTACACATGTAAAATGTAGGCAGACGTACGAAGGCACAACACCCACCCCGAATATTCTGCCCTGTTTCCGCGTGTACGTAATCCCGCAGGCGACAACGCTATATGACCAGCACCATCATTTGGCTTTCCAGAGTGCGTCGAGCTGCGGATGGTGACCATTTTCAGTGCGACGAGTCCAATCATTTCCGTCGACGCCCCATAGCATTCGAGTAGTTCCTGCCCAAAAACAGATATACTCGATCAAAGGAGAGTAGATCCGAATTTCTGCGGCGATTATACGCTGCAGTACGCCTGATGCTGGAGGAGCCCATGAAGTGACATCGACTTCCAATACTCGAAGCTGGCGCAACGCCATCAGTGCTCCATGGAAGCGATATGACTGGAAGCCACTCAGATAACGATAGCTACAAAAGGGGGAATGACTTACGTTTCGAGGCAATGGCAGTGGGATCGTGCCAATATGACGGAGTTGGGGACACGCTTTTGTAATTGATCGGAATACATCGATGGAAAGCCCTTCTGGTAGGTGGAGTATACTCAGGGCCCGAAGAGAAGACGCGATATGAGAAAGTTTCGGGGTGAATGCCAAGACATCGGCCTCGGAATTATTATCCAAGACGATTTGGAGATGAGTAAGGGCCGAGCCAACATGTATGATATGTTCTGCAGCTGGCAACGGGCCATCAAATATTCGCAGCTCGGGAAGACTGCCCGCTTCTAGATGCAGGCTAGGGTCGTTGACCGGCCCGTCTCTCGTGTGTAAGCTTTTGAGTTTATTTTGGCTTTCGAGAAACTTGACGAGATGAGCATCCCAGTAAAACAGGAGTCTCGCTTCGAGAAGTTGGAATGGGATGTGTGCGATGTCAGCCAGGACCCAACTGCTAGCAAAGGTAGGATCCTGAAGGGAAAGATACTCTAGAGAGCGCATCTTGGACAATGCAAGGCGCAAGGTGGTCCAGAACTGCTCTGGGGTCTCTCGCGGGCCCCGTCTGCAGCCTGGATGAAAACAAAACGAGCGGACGTATTGGCCAAGGCGTGGCTGGGATATAATAGATTGACAGGCGCGAAATATGATCTGGATATTTCCAGACATGATGTTTTCATACAACTTAGCTTCTGCTTCGCGCTGGAAGGACTTGCACGTGAGACACAGCGCTGCCAGATCGCTGCGTCGTGCCCAACGGACAATTCGGCCGCTCACATCAGGTGTGATGGTGGCGAGTGGCATTTTAGAGAGAAAACACTGAATGAAACTCAACCACGTCCCCAGTGGCGAACAAGAACAAGAAGAACGCACGTCTGGCACGCTGAGGACGAGTAGTGGAGTTGGTAGCTGCTTGTTGAGCCACCGAGCGCGAGCCTAAAGTGGCGAGAGTTGAAGTCAAGTTGGCCGCTCTTGCTTTTGCTTTGTTACGACCTCATCGCGACCTCATCGTCTGCTACAACCATGGCCGCCGTCTCCCGCACAGACCTGTTGGCTTGGCTCAACGATCTCTTACAGCTCAACTACACAAAGATCGAACAGTGCGGCACCGGCGCTGCGTACTGCCAAATCCTCGACTCCATCTACGGTGCGCTCGATCGTCTCCACGATCCCCCGTCCGAAACCCATAATCGACTCTTCCAGGGGATGTGCCCATGTCGCGGGTCAAGATGAACGCGAAACACGAGTACGAATTCATCGCCAACTTCAAAGTCTTGCAAAACGTCTTCAAGGCGAAAAAACTCGACAAGGTGCGTCCGTGCGTCCACCCGCGCCACCCAACCACGCTCACGCCCGCGCTCAGCCCATACCCATCGAGAAACTCGTGAAATGCAAAATGCAGTGCGTGCATCCCGGTCTGATTTTCAGAACGACCTCGTGACGGTCTGTGACAGAGACAACCTCGAGTTCTTGCAATGGATGAAGCGTTTCTGGGACTCAAACTATGGCGGCCAGGGCTATGACGCCGTAGCACGGAGGAAGGGTGCCCCTACAGATACGCCAGCCACCATCGCCCCGCTCTCCGGTCCCCGAAGTGCCAGCGGTCTCGGCGCGACTGGCAGGTCTGGTGGGAAGACCCCCATCAGCGGTCATCGTGCCGGTTCGACGCAGCCAACCGAGGCCGTCCAGAACCTCCAAACACAATTACGCGAAATGTCTACCCACATGGAAGGTCTCGAGAAGGAACGTGACTTTTACTTTGCAAAGGTACCGATCCAAGTTCACCGCGCTTCTTTTTGTGCTCATGGTTGCCTTTCCTAGCTTCGCGATATCGAAATTCTCGTGCAGCAACATGTTGAGGCTCTAGAAGCAGCGGGAAAACAGGACGACACGCTTAAGGAAATCCAGAGGATTCTCTATTCGACCGAGGTAGTCACCCCACTTTTAAGTCCTTCCTTCTGCTGACTCGTTCCCAGGAGGGGTTTGAAGTCCCAGAGAGTGCCGCGGCGCCAGAGGAAGAAGAAACGTTCTAGCTTTGTACGTCACACATTTGGGGGAGGCGTTACACTGTCGTATGCGCCCCTCTTACATCGACTACCTTTGCCATGACTTTGACACGCTCTTTGATTTCGTTCCTAAACATCTTTTGGTCTTTTTCTTGAGAGTGTGAACTCTTCGACTTTGTTGACCCTTCCTAGTCCGAATTAGCCTATGTTCGTCGCTCTCGTCGCTCACTTTAATCGTCTTATCTGCAATACATCTCATAGACCCTCGGCCAAACCGCAGGCTGTTATTCGACGTCATTTATTTCTGCATGGGCATGCTGCTTTTGAGATAATCGATAAGGGCTACATTGATGCTACACGATTATAGGTGTTCGTGGTCCATTCCGTGAAAGAAAGAGAAAACATAAATCAACAGGCGATGTTGTGCGGGTTCAACGTGTCGTACGACGTCTCGGCTCATTCGCGCCTAGACGCGACACAGGAATCGCCGGTCGATCATCAATTTCGATAACAGCAATAGCGCCGAGCCTAGTATCATGCTCGAGCCCGCAAGTGCGATACAGGCTGTGTATACCCCGTGTTGTCGTTGTACCAGTGCGCCTGCGATCGGACCACCAAAGAGCGAACTGCGGGAGCAAATCTCCGGATGAGATGGACAAGGGAGAGATACGGGCTGAACGGGACGCACGGCACAGAGATGAACGTGTAGAGCACACCGATGCGCGCCCCAATCTCTCGCATATCGGAGATCTGCGCCACACATGGGGTAACGACCGATATGAACGCTCCAGAGAAGAGACCATACAGAGCGGCGAATACGATGATGGCAACGAGATCCTTGCCAAACATCCAGAAGACGAGGCACGAGAGTCCGGAAAAAAAGGCAGAGGGGAAGAGGAGGTTGAATCGTCCTAGCTTGTCGGACAGCCAGGCTGGTGCGATACGACCAAAGATCCCCCCAGCATTCATGACCGACAGAACACCAAAAGCAGCGCTAGATGATATGTTAAGAGACTCGGCGTAGTTTGATATGTAGAAGTATGGCGTGAAGATGCCTAAGTGGGATCAGATGCTTTAGGGAACACGAGACACACAAAAGCCATACCTAAGCAAACAAAAAATGAACCCGAGACGAGGAGTAGAAAGCGAGAGTCCTTAATAGTCCGTACATCCGGCACCAGACGTGCCTTCTTGTTTATGGGATGTCGAAGTCTGACAGTAGGAACCGCCACAAGACCGAGGACTGCGGTCACTAGTGCTGAAATCCTAACCGTCCATCCAAAACCGATTGCATTGAAGAGGTAACGAAGCATGATCGGGTAGACGACTCCCCCTAAGTTACTTTAGGTAAGGATTCACAGTGGAGCAGAAAACACGTTACCAAGACCAGTCCCGGCTGAGACAATACCTATAGCAGTAGCACGATATTCGTCGAAGTATGTTGCAACGCAGGATATCGTTGGGTAAAAGCTAGATCATGGTTAAGTTGGTACTGAGGCATTCTTCGAGAGAATCAAACGCACAGCATTGCGACGCCCAATCCAAATAGAAAGCCTTGGGCCAGTAAATACTGATAAAAATGAACGCAGACGCTGGTGAGGACAAGACTGGCAGCCAGTACGACTGATCCAGAACAAAGGAGCCATGTGGGACCATAGGCATCAAAAATACAGCCTATCGGCCCACCCTGAAATAAGGCATCACCAACAAGCCACAAAGGAAGGAATCAACATACCATGACGAAAAACATCCACAACTGTAACGATCCTATCCATGATATGTTGAAAAGCGAACTAGAGGAGAGTTGGTGGGTCGAGTACCACGTCTGAAATGTTCCAAACGCGCTGAGCTGTCCAAAGGAGCAGAAGAGAGCGAGGAATCCTCCAAAGACGGCCACCCAAGCTCTGAGCCTACTGTCTGTTGCATCGTCGCCTGTGGCGGCTATAAGCGGCGTGTCCGGCTGTAGCGTACTAGTTGGTGGTGAGACTTCACTTGTCCCCTCGACGCTCGACCGCGTTGGCAGAGACGATTGTTTTTCAACATCAGTCATTGGGTTTGTCGTCCCTACTTGATAGGGCAGAGAAAGGAGGGCAAGGGGGAGTCGCAGCGGGAAAGACCGGGGACCACGATCTATAAAACAGGCCGCAGAACAGGATGTCAGATCACACAGCATTAATAGGCTTCCCGAACCTACCGAAAAGAGGAATCGCGCTGCCTAATATCAGGCCATCTAGACGGGGAAATGAGTCCGGACTGCCAGCGGACATATACAAAAAGGTAGAACGAATCGGGCGGAAAGAAGCATGCGAACCTCAGATCTCAGCGGACAGGTCGAGGGAAGTGAACTGCCTCGACACTTTGAGGATTTGGTGAGTGCTTGTAACGAGCCACTAACTCCATCTACTTACTTTGGTGTATACTTGCCACCTCATGTGAGGGTCGCCGGCGGGTGCCACGTTCGAAACACAAAATTTGCTGTAAACGTTCTGTTTTAATGACGATATCTTTCACCAGCGTTTGGTTCACTTGCGTCTCCAACGCATCCGCCATTGACGGAGTTGGAACGTTTTATCTAGGTACCCGAAATTTTGCAGAAGCCCGTGACGCGGGCATAAAGTGGGAACGGAAATCAGTACGTGCGATACCAGAAGGTGCGAGGATTCGGTGTACGCGGCGCCAGCAAAGGAGTCATGGGGAGTCATGGCGCATATGGTGGGCCAGGACAACGGGTCTAGTGCGCTGTCCTCACGAGGCTCGGGTCCATGAACTTCGGAGCGGAGCTGATGATGGGAAGGGAAAAGGCCTCAAATGTACATCCTTTCAAAGGCAACGTAAAAATAGGGAGCCAACAGATTGCTGACGACCAGTTGACCCACCATACTCCCTTGGCCCCTTTTTACCGGAAATACGTGGCAGGCTGAAGGATCCGGTTATGGCAGTTCCTCGGTACGACTACCATCCAATCACCTGTCAAGCGCTTCCACGTAATCTCCTAGCTTTCAATTCTCGATAGCGTCGGATGGCCTTGTCCCTTTCCTCCTCCATCAAAGCCTTCTGAGCCATGCTCAGCACTCCAAGCGGAACCCCATCACTCTTCGTCGCGCCGCGGGGGAGTTTCTTGAGCTCTGGAGGCTCTTGCGCGATATCATTCAGCCGGCGTGGAACGGAACTCGAGACGGCCACAAATTCCTTTGTGACGTTCCGCGGGTTTGCGATCTCGTCAGTAGCAGCTGCCGGCAGTGGATCAGAGCCCTGTTTCGAAGTCTCGGAGAGTGTGGGACGGTTGCCTCCCGTTCCCCGCGCCACTTCTTCTCTCCGCACTCTGCGCGTCTTCGCGGATGACTGTCGCAGGGCAGTTTTGAGTAGAGGCGTCATACTGTCCTCCACGCGCCTGTAAGGCAGTGAGTCGTGATGTCGACAATCATGTATCATTTCATTTCACGTTGCGAACGCCGCTCACCTGTTGAATTGGGGTATTGTTTCACCCGGCATTATTCTGAGCGCCGGGGTTTTCGCATCGTCCTTCATATCGGTCACATCCTTACGACTCTTTTTGCGAGGGTTACCCTCGTCTGAGTCACCGACTCCATCGAGTTGGCGCTTCTTCTTCCGGTATTCCCGCCTGATTCGTCCAGCATCAAGGACACGCGAGACCGACTTCGGAATAAGTTCATGTTCTATGGAGATCTTGGGGGCCAAATCGGTCCCACTGAAGAATGTAAGTATGCATTTTCCCTGGTCGAAATGAAAGTGCATCATGCATACCGCCGTGCTCTCTGTTGTTCTCTTGCGGAACGTGTTGCTCGCTTATGTGGCATTTTACACGATAATGATGGAGCTGAGCACCACCCGGTGTTGAACGAAGACAGCGGGGAAACGACAACGTTGTATGATAAATTACAATCGGTGGGATAGTACGATCAAGTCACGTGGGCCCGTTGGAACCGGAATGCACAAAGTACACAGTTCGGATCCGTCTATATTATAACATCGACAAACCCGTTGTCGACGAGCATGTTATTCTAGCTCCAGTATAAGCTGCCCTCCGTAAACGTCCACCTACCGAGCAGGCACACAAAGCCAACAACACCCACGAGGTATGCAATACCAATGTCTGTCCGCGGTATCATCACCACTGTGGAGCACAGGAAGAGCGGAACAAACCTAATTTCCGCTCTGGCCTCTCCCTAATATCGTAACCAGGCTGGGGAACTCCCATGATATTGCAGAATATGTGGGCTGTGATTGGCGGGAATACAGATCCAGTGCGGAGGAAAAGATATGAGGAAAAAAGACCGAACACGGTAGTATAAGCGAATTGAAAACCTAGGTCACGTCAACGGTCAGCAAGGCGTGTTGTGTTTTTCTGCCTCACCTGTGCCGATCAAAGCGAGTTTCATGGCCCTTTCGCTACGTCCATGGGTGTTGTATACCTCCCAAGCGTGATGTAAGTGGGCTGTGTCAAGCAAGGTGATTTTCGTGGGTCCAAACACCCGGAAAGGAATTCCTAACCTGCTCCAAACAGCAAAGGACATAAGAAAATCATCCGTAACGTTGATGCTTGTCCAAAGTGGTATACAGTGAGAACACACGCTCGGAAGACAATCTCTTCCGTGATAGGGGACTACATCACGGTAGCATATTCACATGTTAGCGCAGTGACATGGACGATCAGATTAACTACCCACGACTATAAAATTCCGCATCCCGGCGATGGAGTAGAAAGAGGAGACGAAATCTCTCTGGAAAGACCAATTACGCTGGCCAGGCAGTGTCCCACGCGTGAAATGTGCATAAAGTGGTCCAAGAAAGAGCAATGGGGTAATGAGATGTGAGAGAACGCCAGTGAAGTTGCAGCCGAGGTGACTAATGGTCATGTACAGCGCTGCCCAAGGCTGACATTGTGAGCTTCACCAAGTGTGGAAAAGATGAAGACATACATCAGCGTTTTCTAGTTCGGCCGACATCAAGACGAACACGATTGCGCAACAAGTAACGGTTGCGCCGCAAACAGCAACGAGACGCGCTCGAATTACATCTGGATCGTCCCTCCAGCGCTCATTTTGTAACCTGGGTCTTGCGAGTCCATAATCAAGGATGATTTTGGTCTTGGAAAAGGAGAGTCGCGCATCCTTGGAGATGTATATTGATCCGACGTAGCAAGTCACCAAAATACTCGCGAGGACATGGGCAGTGACTATTGGAATCATGTTCACGAGTTGTGAACAAGTGCCTAGTAACTTGCAATGAGCCACCTTTCCTAGTGGCACCCATTAAGGAAGGTCGTCATAATAAGACAATAATGTGCGTGACCGTGGGAGTATAGCAAATAGACACAAACTGCCTCTATTGACCGCCCGACCGATTCCGTCCTACACAAGCTCGCTATGCTGCCTACTCTCGTTCGCCGTCAGTTCACGGGACTTATTCCCCCCAAAATTGCAACTCCCTCTCACCTCGTATGACTTTACGATTCCGTATATTTCTATCTATTTTTGAAACAATTTTCAGTCTGCAGGTTCTGGGGAGGGTCTCGCACCTTTGGTCAACTTTTACTCCAAGCTCCCAAAAGGCCGTGCACCACTAGCGGGATTCGACCCAGAGAAGAAGGCTCTCAACCGATTGGGTCTCACAATTCTGTTCTTCTTTGGTGTCGGTTATACCATAGATTATAACAGTACGTGGTTGTCATGTGGTCGTAGAGCTATTACTAATGGAATGTCACCTCCTTCACTTAGTGCACTTGAGTAAGTAGTAGTCCATTGGCCTGATCCGCGGCCATGCTCATACTTTGACAGAGTATCATAAGAACCACCCGCACTGAATGCCTCGGGGCAGTTTGACATAGTCTTGGCAGTATTGTGGTCGTCAACCAGTTTAATTCGTTGTACCGCCCGCAAATAGATGACCTTTGTGTTTTATACCTGAAACACGGGCGTGCGCATGATCCGGTTTGTGAAGGTGAGCTGGGTAAACAGAACTTCTTCAGGTCATCAAGAGGCGCATCGTATGCTCTCAGTGACGTGGATGCAGCTTGTGGAGTTACGCTGAGTTTCCGCCACCACGATGCACTTATGTGTTGCAAGCCAGTGCTGGGAGTGTGGGATTATTGAATGCTCAAGACCTCACGTGGGGTTTCCTTATCCTTGTTGAGTCGAAATCAATCTGCCAATTTGGAACGTCCGAATAACCGTTGCCTCAGGGGTTTTTTTATCCTTAAAGCTCGTAGCTTGTCATCATCACGTGGACCTCAAAACGTCGTCAGCCCTGTCGCTGACAAGAGATGACGTGTTCAAGCTGCTCCAAGGTGCATTGCGATGAGCACGCGGCTCCTAATGTGTCACTATTAACATGCGATGAAGATACAGGTATGGTGCAATCATGCTCATCTGGTATAGAGCGAAGATGTGAGATGAGGGTATTTTTAGCGCTGTCGGCTCATCGCCATCCGGCACTGGAAGCAAAACTCGTCGACGTCGTCGACGGATCGTTGTATTTCCTCGCCAAAGTTCTGTTTTCGCCGTCATCAGGCACAAATTCCCCGCAATGATCCGATGGATACCTACCTTGGTGCAGTTGGGCATGCGACAGTTGGGAGGGTGCCGGTAGCTGCGTTCACATCGCATCGAGTCACAATCCATGATCGCGACGACGAGGTGTCGTTGAAAGTGCTGTCCCACAGATTAGCACCTGCGCAGAGAACGAGGTTGACCGTCAACCTACACCACATTTTAGCCAACGCGTGCCTTCACTGTAAATCGATATTCAGCTTCACTCGCACCAAGTAGGAATGACTGCTGGTCTCACGCTATTTGTCTGCACATTGATGATGCGTAAGTCGGGGTGGCACTTGGAGAGGAGTGTGTAGGGAAATAAAGTTGGGGGACGGAGTATGCAGCCGCCCGCCTTTATAGTTACCGTCGGCGGAAAGCCAATAAAATGTCAAGAACAATACGTAGTGTGGTCCATATTCGTTCTAGTAAACTTCTGCGCGGGCGATGAACAGGTCCCGCACACCCACCTGCTGAGTTTTGTGGACCATCGTCCATCCAAGTCAAAGGATGGTTCTCCTTGCGCCGACTCCACCACGGACCCAAAATAAATCAGCATGTTTATCATGAGGTGTGGCAGGATGCTCTTTATAAAAAAGTATAAGCTCTAGGCTATATGCAGCTTCCCTGAGGCATTCGGAACAAAGATAGTTGACCCAGTAACCCTGATCTAGCATGTAGTAGTAGTGCGTCATCATTTCGGCTGTCCAATACCCCCAATCGGGAGTGTTATTTCGCCGCGAGTATCAGATTCAATTGAGTTGATGTGGCTTCGCCTGTGGAGTAAACGTGTTGGCAGTCTACCATGATCCGATTGCGCTGTTGTTGGAATACTCGGCCGAATGTCTTGAAGCGCTATCGGTTCAAGTCGTTCAAACACTATCGATACCCAAGTAAGTTCAGGGCTGCCTGCAACTTACCGAGATAAGGCAATTTATCCGATGTCTCTGACGTTACCTTCCTCCCAGTCCCACGAGCTGCCATTGGCCTGCCATTCACAGAAAAACATGAGAGAAGCATGGCCCACATCCTTACGACATCAGCTGTGACAGATCAAAGGGATGACCCGTGGGTGATTGAGTGAATTCGAACGTGCAGGTCCATCCGGCTTCGGGGTCCTGCTATCTGGGAGCATCATACCTCCACATTTCCAGGACACGTACTCCCTTATCCACAAGACTTCTTTGTCAGGTATTTCCCGTCAGCTGCTGATCTTGACCACACATGTCGATTATCTCATTGTGGAGAATAACGTTTAGCGCAGACGTGTCAATCCGGAAGCATGATTGCGCCATGAGTCCTTTAAAATGACCTCGTGAGGTATAAACGTAGTGCACGTGTAGTACCTGAATAAACCTACGTGTCACAATGGGTAAATTGCCACGAAAACACTTTTACTGCTATGACATATAAGACCCAGCGCCAGCACAAGTAAGGGTACAAAGAATAAGATGCCAAGAATAATTTGCTTACCGTTATGTCGGATTCGGACCTCGTAAAGTGCGCAGCCCCCATCGTGTACTCGTGAACTGTGATGATGATGGCATTGCGCCCGACGTGAGCGGCCAACAAGTGGAAGTTTGAATAGTCCGAATGCTGTGCGAAACACGTTCCATCGTTTGAACTGGAGTTGTTGTCAGGTGGACCGGGCAAGCCGGCGCATGCTCAAAGCTCCGTCCCCATGAACTGGAGCAAAATGAAAACTGTGGGGAAAAGGCAAGGCACGTTATACTATCATGTGACTCGCTGAAAGGGTTCAGGCACTGATTCGGTGATGGTTCAGTTTCTTTCGCGGGTATCGCGGGGCTCCTAAATGAACATGAGCACGATGTTGTGTGTTGGCACAGCCGTTGCTTACAACTGCGATCCGATTGCAGGCGCAAAGATCTCAGAGGTTCTGTCTAGCACGACTGGAAACTTTGTGCACAGGTCTGTGGCAAAGGAACGGCTGGGCGTGCACTAATAGCAAGGCGAGGGTATATCCCCATTGATGTTGGTTACGTGCCTCTTCGTATGTCAAATATCGTTTGATCAACGATTCAACACTTGTCATGAAGGCAGGAAGAAGAGAAGTCCGGCAAATGCCGTGCACCGTCACGGAGGAAGTGGGAGATAATCCGACCAGCCCATTGAATTATCTAGAATCTGAGCGTGTGAATTAGTCACTGCATCTAGGCTAGTGCAACACACGTACCATCGATTAAAAGGTCCATTTTTGTTAGTTGTCTCTGATAAGCGCTGGTTTTATCTCTAGTTTTCCCCAGGACAGGTTCTCGCAAACGAAAAGCGCCACTGGGGAGCGTTCTGCGCCTCCGACGCACATACAGGTTCTCTTCACTGATTTTAGCGAAGAATATGTCTTTCCCGACATTTATAGTTGCCCTATCAGAGGTTGTCAAAGGAGAATCGCGTAGCGCAAAGCGCGTTATCATCCACCCAGATAACTTCAAAACTCTGAAGTTGTCTTCCGGCGATGTGGTCGCCTTATCGCACGTAGATAACGGCAATTCAAAAAAGGTAACAGTCAGCCGCGTCGAAAATGCTTGGCTGCTACCACCAATGCATTTCAAGCGACTTACTTCCCCCGCTCATGATAGGACTTCGCAGTTGGGGTCTTGTGGCCACGTATAGACCTCTCAGAAAACGGCAAGTACCCCGTTGCGTGTCGACCGTTGCTGTTGCGTCGCTAACTTTGTGCTCATGGTTACCTTCGCACCAGCAATCTTGTTATCGCCTTCGCTACTCCTTACGGCCCGGGTTGAGGAGGGTCACCAGGTTCGGATTTTCCCCCTGCAGGGAAAAAACGTTGGCAGGGGCGACTCGTCACTTCCATCTTGGCGTGATGCCCAGGAAGCCGGATACATTCGTCTGCGAGAGATCTCCAGAGGTTCGGTCAGGGGACCAGCCAACACTCCCAACACTGGAAAACGGAGAGACTGGCTTGCAATCTTGCTACGTGAACATATTGGTATCTACTACTACAAGTTTTATGGTCGCCCTCGTTCTAATTAAATTTGATATAGTTGGGTTGAAATTCATCACATCTTCCCAGATTGTGGAAGTTTCATATGAAAGTCATGTTCGGCGATTTTGCGTCGATTCCATCTCGGAGCGGTCACCTGTCGAAGGTGACTTTGTTGCGTCCATTACCAGTGAGGTCAAGTTGCTTTCCCTGGATTCGAAGCCCCTTTTGTGGATAGCTGGATGGGATACATATGTCTGCATCCTGGGGAACAACACCGATCAACAGGTTGATTATCTACACAGGGTATGCTGTCATGGGACTCTTCATTCGGGATCTTGTTACTCACACGTGCGCACCATTTCAGTCGGACATCGAGACCCTTGAGCAAACAACACCAATTGATGCATACGCCACAGTTGGAGGGCTCGATAAGACTATTGCGGAGATACGAGATTTGATCGAAATCCCTTTTCAAAGACCGGAGTTATTTGCGCATTTCGGTGGGTCGTGTCCGGTGGTGCTCACGAGTTGGTTTACTCTCTAATAATTCAGGTCTAAAGCCACCGCGGGGGATCTTGCTGCATGGCCCCCCCGGAACTGGAAAAACTCATCTCGCACGTGCTATAGCTGCCTCTACGGGATCTTCTGTCATCATCATCAATGGACCCGAGTTATCGTCGGCGTACCATGGTGAGACTGAAGCACGGCTGCGAGAGGTCTTTCGAAATGCGCAGGCTAAAAGCCCCTGCATCGTTGTTTTGGATGAGATTGACGCATTGGTCCCACGACGCGAGGATAGCGCCGGTGGAGAGGTCGAAAAACGAGTGGTCGCGACTCTGCTGACGATAATGGACGGAATGGAAGATGCGGGATCAATCAAAAGGGTTGTTGTCATCGGTACGACGAACCGGCCAAATGCAATTGATCCAGCTCTTCGACGGCCTGGCAGATTTGATCGAGAATTTGAGATTGGTAAGTCCCAAAACCCTCAGATCAGAGGACCGAAAGCTTTACTAACGCGGTATCTCAGGTGTGCCAGATGCGGAAGCACGTCTAGCAATTCTGGAGGTCCTACTTGCCAAAACTCCTCATTCCATTTCAAAGGCTGATCTCCGTGCACTTGCGGGTCGTGCACACGGATATGTCGGAGCCGACCTGAGCGCAGTCGTTCGTGAAGCTGGTACACTTGCTATCAAACGATGGGTGAACGAAAATGTGCCCTTGGGCTCAGGCGATTCAGGGATTCCTCCTTCCTTGAATCTTGCTATCGCAGATCTCTCCAACGCCTTGCCATGCGTTCGTCCATCTGCCATGCGTTCTGTCTTCCTGGATACACCACCCGTCAGATACGCTGATATTGGGGGCCAAGCGGGCGCTATACAAAAGTTGCGTGAAGCCGTCGAATGGCCACTTCTTCATCCAGAAGCTTTCGAGAGACTGGGTGTGCGACCACCCAAGGGCCTTCTTCTCTATGGGCCACCTGGTTGCAGCAAGACAGTCCTCGCACGTGCTTGTGCGACGGAGAGCGGGGTCAATTTTGTGGCTGTGAAAGGACCTGAGGCAGGCCTCTCTAGACCCGTCATCTCGGATTAATTCTAATTCCGTCTCCAGTTGCTGAGCAAGTACGTCGGCGAATCGGAGAGAGCAGTGCGTGAGATATTCAGGAAAGCCCGTGCGGCGTCGCCGTCCATCATTTTCTTTGTTTGTCTCTCTTCACCTCATGGTGCATCATTTGACTCATTGTGATAGGATGAAATTGATGCACTTGGTGCGTCTAGATCTGCCTCTGATGGAGGAGTCTTATCCCATGAGGGTGTTCTTACGAGCCTGCTCAACGAAATGGATGGCGTTCAAGAACTAGTTGGCGTCACCATCATTGCGGCTACCAATAGACCTGACGTTTTGGTGGGATTAGCATGCATGATTTTATGTTTCTTTTTGAATCATTCTTTATTCCCCAAGGATTCTGCGTTAATGCGGCCCGGTCGCCTCGACCGGGTATTATTCATTGGCCCGCCCGACCAAGAAGGCAGGGAGGAAATCCTGCGCATTCGGACAAGGAAAATGAGGATTGAGCCTGCGTTCGATGTCACAAAGATTGCTTCCATGGTTCGTACCATGCGTCAGTTGAATATCCTTACTGAATGACACCACCTAGACGGATGGTTGCAGTGGAGCGGAGATTTCGGGGCTCTGCCAAGAAGCTGCGTTGTTGACCATGCGAAAAGACATTCAGGCACCCGACGTGAGACCTTTCCTTGGAGACACTGTAGAT